>ML875404.1:5797-18670 GCA_009831015.1 Picea engelmannii
TATTACAAAAATCATAAGTATATATAGGTTTCTTCACAAGGTAAAACTTCCTTGTGGATAATATCAAATAGTTTTACACAATCTGGGAGATATCCCAAAATCACCTAAACTACGGAAATAAAATGCAAATAGAATCTGTAAAACATCCCCTAACTGCTCATCATATCTATTGCCAATTCGAATTTGCCTACAATAGAACACAAAGATCAAATTAGAAGGATATTTTATTGAGAAAACAATAAAAAATTGACTCTACAGACTTAGCTACAGAATCATCTGATTCTGTAGCTAGTCAAGAATAGCAAACAGGACCAGATCTCAATCAAATAAAATCAAATCCAATCATCTTTTGATAATCCTCAAAACGAATTACTAATAATTCAAGTGAAATTATCATTTAAATCAAACCATATCAAAATAAATGCAATCGAAACAGAGTAAAGAATGCTCTGTTTTCGGTTACCATAAAACATGGTCAAACTTTGACAGGCCTATTTTGAATTAAACGAAATCAAGCAGTGAATTGAGCCATATGAGATACGATGTAATCGTAATCAATACAACCATAATCGAATATTATAGTAATCATATCAAATAATATTTCCACAACATAACTATAATCGATATCATTGAACACCACATATATGTTACAGCTGTAGCAATATACATAGATTTCATGTCGTTTCAATCAACAGGCTGTAGAGATTAAGCATAAGATTCATTCTGTTATGATCAAATACGAGGAGGCTGTTACGATATACTCAGAACGAAACATGCGTAACAGTGTTGGCCAAAAATCACCATAGATTTCATTTGCTGAATGTAACAACAGTATTGATAACCATAAGCTGGACAACAATCCAATAAAATCGGGTCTGAGCCAATTATAGAACAATTCATCATCCTGGGCATGATCATTTTGTTTTACAAATCCATTCGTAACTGAAAATACACTGTCATTCCAATTCAAAAGAGAACAGGGTCGACTGACCACAACGAATTGACTGGCTGGGAGTTGGATGACTGTTACGATTTGTATCAATTCTTAAAATAAAACAAAACCCTTTTTTAAACAAATACAGACCGTATCCAGGCTGGTCAAAGCGATATGTAAATAAAATTGTAACAGATAACCATGTGTCTCATAACCAATTCAGATCACAGCATAAATCGTGTCTCAAGGTTTGAAATGCAAAACAACTTGTCTATAATAGCTGCAACAGAACATTCAATCGCAACTGATTTAAAACAATCAAATCCATATTATGACTAATAAGATCGAGACCAAATCCAATAACAAAATTCGATTTACCAAAACAAGTTATATACAGCAATGCATGTTTATGTAACAGGGCAGGTCGATGATGTACACAGAGTTTATGAATGTGCCATATAAATGGGTGAAAGTTATACCAGCGAGGTTGCTGAGGCTATACCAATTTCGAATTGACAATTGTCGTGGTTGACTCGACATTCTTGAACAGAATTGAACCAGTGGTTCGCTACTTCTTGTCAGTGGGTTGCACCTTCGCATTATGACCAGTGAGCTTTGCCACTTGTTCTTCCAAAGCATGGATTCTGGATTGCAACATCGGCACATCTAGGTAGTATCTCTCCAACCATAAACCACACTGATCGCATGGTGGAACAGCTGGTTGAGCAGAAGAGGGTTTCGATGAGTCACCGAGGGTTCCACGAGGTAGTTATATGCTAGGAAAATTAGGATCATCTTGCAGACAAGGTGGTAAATTATTGACAAAGTCATAAGGAGGTTTGTCACACAAGCCTTCTGAGTAAGGATACTCGTTTGGAAGAAAACGTTCAATCTCCGAATCAGAATCCTCACTGACCACGATAGGATCCTGGTTGGCAGGGGTTTTAGGTTTATTTCTCGTTATGCGAGAGATTAACCGAGTGTTTTTCTTTCCTTTAGAATTAGCACCAGTTTTAGCTTTAGGCTTTTTGGCTGCAGGTTTAGCAATTTCGACCTGTTTGGTCACAGCCATAGGCAAGTTCATAGGTGGGTCGGGTAGAGGTTTGGGTAGCAAAACGCTGTAAGGCACAGGGGGAATAGGTTGGGTTTCGGTCACCATAGGTTTATCAACCTGTGGAGGGTTTGATTCTTCAAAACCATTACGACTGAGAAAATCACCCCAACAATCACGACGTAACCCCAACTCATAAACCATAATCATTTTAATCAACCCCAAATGGAAGAGGCTGGTATCAGCCTAGCTGCGTTTGTACCTTTTGGCCATCTTAAACAAACTTCTATGTAGGTAGTGGGGCATATTAAGCTCGTATCCTATAAAAACCATCAATAGACGAAGGTGAAACAGGAAAACGAACCCGTACCTGCCCTCGTAAGTAATGAATTGCTTGATTATCATTAGGAGGTCATGCCAGCGTGGTTTTAACATTTTTGCAGGCAAACCTTTGTCGCAGGAGTTCACCATTCGTGATTGGAATAGCAATGTACACAGGACATCATCCACCTTGCAACTCTTCGACCACTTCTGTCCCGTAACAGGCAGAATGGTTGCCGAGCTAAGAAACTGTTCATTAATTTCAAGTTGCACATCTCCAACTTTGGCTCGACAGCCATCGAATGATAACGCAAATTGCTGAGCCACACTAGGGTTATAACCATCGAATTTCCTTATGAACGGGAGCCACCTGAATTTTTCCAGGTCGCTATAAGCGCCATCAAACATTAGCAATTCTTGGCACCCGTTGGGCTCGGCCATTACGACTAGAGCCATGGCTTCTGTGCATAGTAGGGTTTGAACAAAACAATACACAGGGTCGAAAAATGGTTACGGCTAACAGCTGCAGCGCTCAAAGAGGCAAAGATTAATTGTATGCGTGCGAAGGTGGTGGGATTACCACCGCCGTGCACGATAATAATGGCACAGTACAGTGCTATTCCATCCACATAAAATCATTTAAACCATATGAATCGGCCAACCGGATAGTTTGGGCAGTGGTCAATGTATCAACTCGCCATAGTATATATTGTATCAATGCGCCATTTCATGAGTTAAAACCATTCCATCAAATCCCATAAAACAACATACCAAGTAATGATCCAAATCATAATCAAAACCCAAAGTTAAATGTTTATCCAATCATGCCATCGCATAAGTTCAGACTTATTAAATCAAACCAAAAGTTCACCCGATCGTGATTTATAATTCAAACCTTTGCCATTCAAATCGAAACTCATATATTGATCATGCGCTCATAGCATAATAAATAATCAAAGTTTTATAAAACATTATGACCAAAGATTTTGTAAAATTGACAAGTCAAAGGTTTATGAAAATAAGGATCGCATCACATAAACTAGATCAAAGATGACCCTTATGAAATCAAATATAACCCATAACTCAATATGCTCAAAGTCTCATTAATCAAAATGCCCAATCAAAGTAAGAGTATATAAATGGATATAGTTTGAAAGAATACTCCAACCACTTAATAGCAAACCAAAGGTAAGTTCCTTTCAGCAGATGATAACAGTCCAAATAACGATGGAGGGGTTTTCACACTTTCAGTTGTGAGAACTGAATCAAATTGCAATTGTCGCAAGAAATGAATAAAATGTCTAGTTGCAAAATGCGACGATGACTTGTCGTTTAGGAGACAAATAGGTGTAGGCATCTTTTTAGGGCAATTAAAAAAAAAATGAATTGGCTGCCAAGAATGGCGACACACTAGGAGAAGCAGTTATCTCTGTCAAAAGAAATGAATTCAGATTAGGACAGCAAAGAAAAATTCGACTTAAAAAAACAATTAGAAAATCGTACTAACATCATCATCTACTATCTTTTTTAGTGATGTTTCAAAAGATGCAAGCCAATAACAGTCTCAAGATCAACAAGTCATGATTTTTATGATAAAATCTTCAATACTGTTGGCATGGCCACTACTGCCAGCAGGCGTCCATAGCCTCGATAGGGTTTCCATTTAACCCACTCGGACGTTTGTATCCTGTCAAGAAGTTCTATATCAGCATAAAGGACTTTTCAAAGAGGTTTCTTATAATTTTATAGATTTTCATTTACCCGACATTGCTTCGCTACCAGCAGGCCTGTTCAGTACCCCGGCAAAGTTGTCTTGGCGCCATGCTTGCATTTACCCGCTGCCAGTAGACCTGTTCAGTATCCCGGCGGGTTTACAAACACTTCTCACAGCTCATATTAATATTTTGTTTTTGTTTTTCTTTTATATATAGCTGAGCGGGGTGATGCTGCAAAATCTTAGTATTTTATCATATTTTTTTTAGACCTCATCAGAATTTTTTAATACTGTCCTTTATTCAGCTCCAGAAATGTTTTATTTCTAAAACAACTTATTTTGACCGGGAGACATCCTTTTGAGTCATTCCTTTACGGAAAAGGGACAGCGTAAAAAGATAAAGATGATCATGACAAACTTCACTTAGAGATTGAAATTAGTAAACTTCTTTCAAACAAAATTTTCCAACATCATTTTCATTTTTTAGAAATATGTCACTGATGTTCGTACAACTTTTCAGAAGTTATTTCAGTGAAGATATTTTCCCATGGCCTTTGTCTGAATATCTCAGTGCACAAGCATGCATATGTTTCAAAACACACCAAACTGATCAATCAAATCAAAATCAAAACGAAAACAAAGGAAAATAATAAAAACAAAAGGAATTATTTACATAATATACAAGGATAACAATCAAGCAAAGTATCTTTTCAGGGCCTGGCCATTCACCGGATAGGTGTCAGGCTGTCCTTCAAGATTCTGCAAACGAAAGGAACTAGGACCCAACTTTTCAGCAATCAAAAATGGCCCAAGCCACAAATTTTGAAACTTGGTCTGTTCACCCTTCCCTTCGTGTGGTTTGTCCCACTTTAAGACGAGATCGCCTATTTCAAAATTTCTATCAGAAGCAAAATTAGAATCGAACCAGCTTTTAATCATTTGTTGATGTTGATCTAATTTACGCTTGGCTTGGGTTCTTACTTCTTCTAACTTCATCAGAGCGTTAATACGGCTCTCTAAAGGGGGACATTCTTCTTCTTGAACCTTTTGTGACAATTGGAGCGAAGGAAGAAGAATATGAGGTGGAAGAATGGCTTCTCTGCCATAAATGAGGAAAAAGGGGGAATTATCTATAGCGTCTTTGGGTGTTACTTTATCATCCCACAATGCATTAAGTAGTGCGTTGTGCCAGTTTTTGTGATTTTCAGCCACGGTTCTCTTGATAATCTTGATCAAGTTCTTGTTTGTTGATTCAGCTAAGCCGTTTCCCTGGGGGTAATAACTAGCGGAATACTTCAGCTTTATTCCTTTTTCTAAGGCAAATTCACTCATTTCAAGAGAGGAAAAGTATGAAGCATTATCAAAGACTAGACAATCAGGGATGCCAAAATGGGTGATGATATTCGAATTCAGAAAGGCAATCACCTGACTTGTGTTAACAGTTATTAGCGCGACGGCTTCAGACCATCGAGTAAAGTAATAAGTGGTTGTCACAATATACTTGTGTTGTTGTGAGGATGGAGGGTTAATAGGACCAATGATATCAAGGCCCCATTGCTGGAAAGGAGAATCGACTGTAACGGGCTGCAAGGGGAAGGCTGGTTTTTGCAATCGCCCTGACGCTTTCTGACAAATGATACATTTTCGGCACAAGGCGTGGGTGTCTCTAAAAAGCATTGGCCAGTAATAACCAACTCTTAAGACTTTATGAGCAGTGGTATCGCCATCGAAGTGACCACCAGCTTCTCCTGCATGCAACTCAAGCAAAACTTTCTTTGCTTCGTCCTTTTCAAGACAACGCATCAGTACGCCATCAAAATTCTGACGAAACAGTATACCATTAACTAGATGAAAGGAGGCAGACTTTAGTCTCAATGCTCTTCTCTTGGCAGGGTCAAGGTGACGGGGTGTTGATCCATGTTGAAGACAGTGTCTAATATAGTTGTACCAAGGACTCACTAGGTTTTGTGTGCAACAAATCAAACTGTGATCGTGTTGTTCTAGGATTGACGTATCACTATCTTCTCGTTGTTCAGTTTCTGAATCAACTACCAACTTACACAAACCTTGGCCTCTCATGATCTGAGATGGAGTGATTTCTAAGTCATACTCCTGCAAGGAGGTGACCCAGTTGGCTCTTTTCTCTCCTAACTCTTTTTTCACTAACAAGTTCCTAACGGCAGGGTAAGGGACAATGACCTTTGTCCTTGACTTCAAAAGATAAGACCAGAAATGCTTAACTGCTTTGAACACAGCGTAGGCTTGCCGATCGACCGCTGGGTAATTAAGTTCATCACCTTTGAAAGTAGAGCTCATAAAGGCGATGGGTACTTCGTTGTTCCCAGAATTCTTCTGAGTTAGGACTGTGGCATAGGAACGATCAGAGCCAAAAGTATAGAGTGTAAAATCTTTAGAGAAATCATGGCTCATGAGAGACGGAGATTCTATTATGGCCTTCTTTATAGCATTGAAAGCTTGGTTTTCTATGGGTCCCCAGTGATATTGGGTGTCTTTCTTAATCAAGTTCTGGAGAGGCCTGACCATTTCGGAGAAACTGGGGACAAATCTTCTCACGAAATTAATCTGGCCTAGGAAAGACTGCATGGATTTCTTGGAGGTAGGTGGGGGAAGTTTAGTGATAACTTGGGTCCTCTCGGGGTCAATAATCATTCCATCACTAGACATAATGAATCCTAGTAGTTTACCTTGTTCTACTGCAAAGATGGACTTCTTAGGGTTCAGGGAGATGCTGTATTTACGACATCGTAGCAGAACGGATCGTAGGTGAGCTAGATGATCGTATTTGTTTTTGGAATAAACGGTCAAATCATCTAAGTAGATTACTACGGAGTGATTTATCAAGCCTCAGAAAGCAATATCCATTGCTCTATGAAAGGTAGCACCAGCATTAATCAATCCAAAGGGCATTTTGCGATAAGCATAAGTGCCCCACGGAGTACGGAAGGTAGTTTTTAATTGGTTTGATGGAGACATTAAGACTTGGTTATATCCAGAGAAACCATCCAATAAGGATAGCCTCTCGGAACCAGATACTTGTTGAAGTATCTGTTCCATGGGAGGGACAGGATAATTATCTTTATCAGACGCTTTGTTGAGGTTCCGAAAATCGACACAAAGTCGAATTTCCCCGTTTTTCTTCCGCACTGGGACGAGGTTGGATACCCATTGGGTGTGTCTAACAGGAAAAATTATTTTAGCACCTAGGAGTTTATTCAATTCTTTTTGTACGGTCGATTCTAGTTTAGGATGCATTTTCCTCAGTTTTTGTTGGAAGGGCAAGGTTTGGGGATTCATCGGGATGACATGCTGTATAATATTAGGATCGAATGTTTTAAGATCTTTTTAAGTCCAAGCAAAGACATCCTTAAATTCTTTAAATAATTTTAAAAAAGCAGCTTTTTCTTGCCTAGAACATCCCAAGCCTAAGTTGATACACTGAGGGTTTTCACTAGTTCCTAAATTGACTTTTTCATAAGACAATGAGGAACTGTTGGTTTTACAATTGACTGTCTTTTTAAATTTGTCTTCAAAATCATAAAATTTTTCTAGTCTAGCAACAGATTTGGGTATGGGATTTACCATGTCCGATAGAGCTTCAGAAGGTTTCGGATTAGGTATTACCGTAAAGTCATGCAAATAGTCATCGTGTGTTTGTTCATCTATCACAACACCTTGAAAAGTTTCCTCCATGTGCAGAAAGTTAATGATCTTCTGATCATCATCAAATACTCTCAAGTTCGTGATATTGTCAGGAACAGATGGTCGAAACAATAGCTGCACAGAGAATGTGTTTGGAGATAAGCCTTCTGTAGGAAGAAGTTTAGAGGAAACATTAGCTAGTAAATCTGCTTCTGCATTATTTAGTCTAGGAATGGAATTTATATTAAAAGTGGAAAATTTGTTTATTAAACTCCATACCTCGGACTGGTAACATTTGAGATGTGGGGAAAGACAATGTATAGAATTTCTCACCTGGCTGACCACTATCTCAGAGTCGCCGAATACAATTAGATTTTGAATGTGCATGTCTAAGGCTTTTCTGAGACCTTGTAACAAAGCCTCATATTCTGCAATATTGTTAGTACATTCAAATTCTAATCTACAAGCCAATAATGTTTTGTTACCTGTCGGATCAATGATGATGCAGCCTTCGCCAGCTCCTTCTTTAGACTTGGAACGATCAAAATATAAAGACCAAATTTGATTTTCATTGGGCTCACAGGATTGTTGGAAAGAAGTTGTTGGTTGCGTACATGATTTGATCTCGGATTGTTGTTGTGGATTGTTGATAGGTGAAACTTCAGCCATGAAGTTTCCGAAGAAGGTGTCCATCCCTTGGACTTCAGGTGAATCTGTCGGAGGCGTATATGGTTCATTGGGGTCATTCAAGTCTATTACCGTGAACTTGAGGTAACGCTCACGATTTACCCTGATCTTGTTGGGCTTACCGTTTTATGGAAGCCATAAGTCTGTTGTGAAGTAACCATGTAGCTGCTCCGACCAGTCCTTACTAAAAAACATGCCATATACTTCTGGAATATCCACCACAATTATATCAATAACCTGATGAACTTTTGGGTTAGATGATAATATTATCAATACATTTTTCAGTTCGCCTATGACTTTAACATTTGTTCGATCAAGCTGTATAATTTTCAAAGAAGATGGTTCTACTTCGGCATTAATCTTTTGGAAAACTGACCAAGGCATCACATTTGACGATGCTCCTGAGTCAACCATACAATTATGCACATTTCTATTGAAGATTTCGAAAGTTAAAAGAAAAGGAGGTACATTCTTGCAAGTATTTAGAGATGTAGCTTATGATTTCTTACTCGCATTTTCTAATGCTACTTTATCTACATTATTTGTGTTATTTACATTATTAACATTATTTACAGGAGTTACAGGAAGGCTTCCTTTATCTTGAGGATCAGGATTGCTTTTTATGGAAGTCTTGTGCGGAACTTTGCTTTGCACAACCTTATTACCATTTGAATTCCCATTCTTGCCATTGTCTAGAATATTCTGCAACATCTTCTGTAACAAAAATGGAAATTTCAACAAATCAAAAATAGAAATGTTAGCCCGTAATTTTTTAAGATCTTCAACAACATCATAATCTAATTTAGGACTAGCATAACTCTGTTTAGTTTCTACCGATTTAGATGGCTTTGGGGGGGAAGTTGTAGTATTATCGGTAGGAGGTTTACTTATTGTCTTACTCCTAGTGTTATAAGGGTGAACAGTCTCGAAGTTGGCTTGAAAGATACTATCCGAGAAATGTCCAAAGATATTAGGAGAAGACTCTTCTTCTTGAGTTGTTTCCTGCTTGACTTCCTCTTGAGGAATTTCAGGAGGGATCAAGTCATCTTGGGCTCCTAGAATTGTCTGGAGAGCACATTGCAAACTTTCTAGGTTCAAGCCTTCAGGGTTTGTATTAGGCCGGTTTGAGGGAAAAGGCTTTCGGAAAGGAGGTTTGTAGGGTCCTTTGCTCGAAGAGGCTTCCTCAGTCGACCTTTTTAAGTCTATAACTTGATTAGATAACTTTTGTACAACTTTGGTTAAATTTTCCAAATCAGAGTTTTCGGATTGTGTTTTGTTTTGTGTAGGTCTGGGGAGAATTTCAATCTTCTTCTTGGAAGAAGAAACAGTCTCAGTGTCATTGCTAGAAGAATCTTTAAGACTAAGAATGTCTTTTTCAATTTGTGTAGCCTCTTCGAAGGCTTCTAACAACGTGGCCTTTTTGGATCTTTTCACCCAAATAGCTATACTTTGATGTAGAGCTTTAGTGTAGTAAGCTATTACAAGGCTTTCTGCAGGCATAGAGTCTGTAGGGATTCGATTTTTAAGTGTTAAAAATCTCTGATTAAAATCTTTAACTTTTTCTTTTGCATTCATTTTTAAGTTTGAAAGATCCATGTCTAAGACTTCCGGAGTTTTGCCATCTCCGAATTTTTCCAAAAAGCACGACTCAAACTTTTCCTAAGACACTATAGTATGAGGCTGTTGGGCAAAGTACCAAGTGGATGCATTACTCTCAAAGGTGTAAGGGAACAACCTACAGACAACATCTTCATGTTCAATGTTACGGAGTCTGATGGCTAACATAAATTTTTTGATATGATCTTTAGCTATCTGTTTCGAATCGGGATCGAACTTAGGAAGCCATTTCTCTGGGTGCTTAGGTAAAGGGTGCTAGTCTCCAGGTACAGCTACAGCATCCTGGTCCAACCAGGGTCTAGCGGGGTTGTTCTTGTTTTCCATTGGGGTAGTGGGTGTGGAAGGATGAGAAGCTGGTTTGCCTTCGTCAGAAGAGGAATCTCCCCCAGACGAGGAAGGAGATGAGGGAGGTGGTGAAGGAAGTATCCCAGATCCTCCTGCAGCAGGATTTGTGATTGGATCTGTGGGATTCACAGTGAGATCTATGTCACCTAGTTGTTCTCTAATGTCAGAGAAATATAAAGGTCGACACCACGGGCAGTTTGGTCGCCTAAGACTTGCTAAGGCACTATGTGTTTTAATAAGAGATTGACGAACGATCTCTTGGAGATCACCACCTGTAGCATTAGGGGTTGCTGGCTCAACTGTGATCTGTGGATCTTCGGTTGAAGTAGTTGTTGTTTGAAGGGGGATATTATCTTGTGAACGGCTTCTAGTCACTATGGGTGTGTGATTAGGTGGAGGAGGAGTCTTGCGACTGCCTCGTGCCATTAATTAATTTCTTTCCCTCCTTCTAGCGCCATTTGTTGACAGGCGAAATTGACCATCCGTCAACTGGGAGAGTGGAACCGGTCCGAGGTTGTCTAAATAACCCAAGCCATTTGGAATGAACCACCCCGACGGGTTTAACGGCTCCATTGGCTGCTCTAAGGTCTCCTAAGAAAACCAAAGAGGAAACTGATCTGAATCTAACTAAAATAATAAACAAACTAAAAGAAACTACAACTAATTACAACTAATAAAACAAACTAAACTAACTAACTAATATACTAATCTAACTAAAACAAATTACTTAAATTAAATTAAAACTAAATCTAACTATTCTAACTATTACATACAATCGATTAACTACTATTATAATGATTCAAATAAACTATCTAATTATCAGCTGTAATATTTCTTATTTACAAATATTCATTATAAACAACCTACAGATTTAATTAAAACCTGCAAAACTCATGTGTTTGCTGCCTTAGAACAACCAGGAATCTCTTTTTTGATTTTTATATTTTATGAAAAAGAAATAAAAACTACTGAAATTAAACGATATAATATAAATCTATCTAGACTTATATCTAAATTAAACTACTTAATGAAAACAGTAAGCAGAAAACTAATTGACCTGGAAACACTCCAAGTCTGCCCTGTGTATGATGACTTCTTAAGCTGGTTGGAGGAGGGAAACTCACACCGGTTAGTCCTTCAGCTTTTCATAAACGATCAGCTATGCTGCTTCTTGAAGTATGTTACAGGACAAACAAGACATAAAAGAAAATCATAACAATCTTATGATTATAAATTCCTACAATAAGGGAAACCTATTATGCAGAAAACTTATATATGACAATTCAATTTATGAAGAAGGTAAAACTATCATTCACAAAATGAACTAACAATTGTTATGTCTTTTATCTATTTTGAAGAAACAAGATATGGATAACCGTGATTAGAATTATATCATTTGCATTTGATTTAGATAGCTAAAGTAACCGTAAACCATAAACAAAGTGATATACAAAACATGAAACAAAATCTGATATATTGAAAAGCAAAAGCTATGACAAAACACCAATTCTGCTCCAGTCTATATTAGAACTCCATATCCTTGTTCTCCCATGAATGAGGATGAACCTTATTACAAAAATCATAAGTATATATAGGTTTCTTCACAAGGTAAAACTTCCTTGTGGATAATATCAAATAGTTTTACACAATCTGGGAGATATCCCAAAATCACCTAAACTACGGAAATAAAATGCAAATAGAATCTGTAAAAAATCCCCTAATTGCTCATCATATCTATTGCCAATTCGAATTTGCCTGCAATAGAACACAAAGATCAAATTAGAAGGATATTTTATTAAGAAAACAATAAAAAATTGACTCTACAGACTTAGCTACAGAATCATCTGATTCTGTAGCTAGTCAAGAATAGCAAACAGGACCATATCTCAATCAAATAAAATAAAATCCAATCATCTTTTGATAATCCTCAAAACGAATTACTAATAATTCAAGTGAAATTATCATTTAAATCAAATCAAATCAAAATAAATGCAATCGAAACAGAGTAAAGAATGCTCTGTTTTCGGTTACCATAAAACATGGTCAAACTTTGACAGACCTGTTTTGAATTAAACGAAATCAAGCAGTGAATTGAGCCATATGAGATACGATGTAATCGTAATCAATACAACCATAATCGAACATGATAGTAATCATATCAAATAAGATTTGCCACAACATAACTATAATCGATATCATTGAACACCACATATATGTTACAACTGTAGCAATATACATAGATTTCATGTCGTTTCAATCAACAGGCTGTAGAGATTAAGCATAAGATTCATTCTGTTATGATCAAATATGAGGAGGCTGTTATGATATACTCAGAACGAAACATGTGTAACAGTGTTGGCAAAAAATCACCATAGATTTCATTTGCTGGATGTAGCAACAATATTGATAACCATAAGCTGGACAACAATCCAATAAAATCGGGTCTGAGCCAATTATAGAACAATTCATCATCCTGGGCATGATCATTTTGTTTTACAAATCCATTCGTAACTGAAAATACACTGTCATTCCAATTCAAAAGAG
>WSFP011462969.1:0-18671 GCA_009831015.1 Picea engelmannii
TTTTTGCTATTTTTAGCGGATTTGTAAATTAATCCCGGATTAAGGGATTAGGGTTTTGGTATCTACGGAATACCTAAAAACATTGTATATATTGTATGGCGAATGGTGAAATTCGATATAATGAAAATAAGAAAGGTTTTCCCCGTTGAGGGTTTCCGGTATAAAATCTTTGTGTACTCTGTGTATGAGCCATTGATTAATTTATGTATTGCTTAAGAATCTATATGCATTGCTTTACTTCGCAGGTTTAAAACTTACAAATACTCTGCAGGACTCAAACCAGGAGATCAAGACAAAGAAACCCTCCAGAGTTATTAGGAATAATCATCCTGAACATCAGATAGTTGGTCATCTAAACCAAGGAGTTCAGACAAGAAAGAAGTTGAATAATGTCTTAGAACAATCTCATATTGCCTTTTTGTCTTTGCTTGAACCTAAAGACTTTAATGCAGCGAGCGAAGATGACCATTGGGTTAAATCCATGAATGAGGAACTTGACCAGATTGAGAAAAACAATACTTGGGAGATGGTTTCTAGACCTGAAGGTAAAAATGTCATAGGTTCCAAATGGGTCTTTAAGAATAAATCTAATGAACAGGGACAAGTTGTCAGGAACAAAGAAAGATTGGTCTGTAAGGGCTATACATAGATTGAAGGACAAGATTCTGATGAAACCTTTGCACCAGTGGCAAGATTGGAAGCGATCAGAATGTTTCTTGCCTATGCATGTCATAAGAAGTTTAAAGTCTATCAAATGGATGTCAATTCATCTTTTCTAAATGGAGATCTAAAAGAAGAAGTATATATGGAACAACTAGAAGGTTTCCAACTGTCAGATAACCCCGACTTTGTCTGCAAGTTGAAGAAAGCCTTATATGGGTTGAAACAAGATCCTCGTGCTTGGTATTATAGACTGGATAAGTATCTTCTAGACAAAGGGTTCAAGATAGGAACAATTGACTGCAACCTATATATCAAAAAATAGGACAATGATTTGCTCATTGTGTTGGTCTATGTAGATGACATCATCTTCAGAAGTAATAATGCTTCATTGGTACAATGGTTTGCTTCTACCATGCAGTATGAATTCGAAATGTCTATGATAGGGGAACTATCATTTTTTCTTGGTCTACGAATTACTCAGAGGTCTGAAGGAATATTTCTTTCTCAGGAGAAATATCTAAGAGAAATGTTGAAAAGGCTTCAAATGGAAGATTCTACACATGTTAGTACACCTATGGTGGTTGGTTGCAAGCTCAGTAAAGATGATATTTCACCTGATGTTGATCAAAGAACATATTGATCAATGATAGGCAGTCTTTTATACATCACAACATCCCGTCCTGATATAATGCAAGTTGTTGGAATGGTAGGTCGTTATCAGTCTGCTCCTAAACAAAGTCATTTAACAACTATCAAGAGGATATTCAAATATTTGAAGGGTACAATGACTTATGGTCTTTGGTATCCTAGAAATCTGAATTTTCAATTAACTACATATTCAGATGTTGATTGGGCAAATTTTTTGGATGAGAGAAAGAGCACCAGTGGAGGTGCATTCTTCTTAGGTGATTCGTTAGTAGCATGGCTTAGTAAGAAGCAAGGATTTATTTCATTATCAACTACAGAGGCAGAGTACATTGCTGATGCTACTTGCTGCACTTAGATTTTATGGATGATACAAACTCTTGCAGATTTGAAAGTAACTTATATTGATCCAATTCCACTTCACTGTGATAACACCGGTGCTATTAGTGTCTCCGAGAATACTGTTCTTCATTTAAAGACTAAGCATATATCGATAAAATATCATTTTCTCAAAGAACAGGTTACAAACAGAGTTGTTCAGCTGCATTATATTCCAACCATAGAACAAATTGCAGACATATTTACTAAACCTCTAGCCATGACACCATTTGAATATCTCCGTCATAAGCTGGGTGTCATCCCTTCTCTCACCTAAGAGAGTCCATCCTATTAGGGGGAGTATGTGTTGGTTGAATATCTGATACCTCCGAAAAGTACTACAACATCTTAGGGGGGCATGTTTTCTTTGACATTGATGTCAAAGGGGGAGAAAAGGTGTTGTCTAGATGCTACAGTTGGAGGTCTAAGCAGAATAGTGCAGCCTTTCAGAGTTGCCATCAATGCCAAAGGGGGGTATTGTTAGCATGTTTATAGGAAGAGTGTGCTTGTCATCGATGGCAAGAACACAAGGTGGAGCAGAAGGAGAGAAAGATCAGGAGGAAGAGCTATAGTGGTTGTTGGATCACCGATCCAAAGGACCTTCAACTGAACACTCAAAAACTGTTGGATCATTCTAAGTGGAAGGATAGGATAAGCTAGAAGAGAAGAACCGAAGATAGATCGAGCCATTGATCTAAGAACATGATCGACGAATAACATTTGGTTCACGTCAAAATTTCTGAGGAGGTTACTGTTCGGGGAATCTCACTTCGGGAGAATTGGCAACTTGAAAGTTGAATTACCGGAAGCCCGAAATCTGAAATGAATAAGGATCATCAGATCTAGAGAAGATGCGATGATCGTTAGATCAAGGAGAACCACACCAACAGACCATTTCTACAAGGACATGTGGCAGACCACGTCAGGAAGGACACATGGCAAAATTAGACAATGACAAGTGTCAAGTTGAATCGCCATTTCAGGTACGTGCAATTCATGAATCTAAGTGACATGTGGCAGCTACTCGACTTGTGACACGTCATCAGTGATGTAAGTAAGTTATGACACTCTAGGAGTTTTACTTCGGGAGTTTTACCACCAACACTTGCCCATGAAGAGGACACGAAACGTCCTATCTAAAGATCACTTCAGGAGCATTCTCGACCGTCGATCTGCTACAGTGGAAGGATAGTGTAAGTGGAAGTATTAACTGACAACAAGAGGTCTCCACCACTTATGACTTACTCAACAAGTGATCACTTCAGAGGAAAGTGGAGCAACTATTAGCCTAAATTCTTGAAGTCCCGAGTGTCAAAGACCCAAGGGCCGAAGAAGATCCAGGCCGTCGATTGCCATAAGGACGCGTGGTAGAAATATGTGCAGCTCGGGGAAAAACAATCTGGGAGATAGTGAAGGAAGCGAAGTTGAGATTTGAAATATTTGAAGCCCGAAGAGCCAAAGGAGCTGAGGGTTGTCGATCTATAGGAGGACACACGTCAACAGATCGTGAACTCTGGGTACAAAATACTCTGGAGGAAAGCAGAGAGTGAAAGTGTCGAAGCCCCGAAGTGAATCTCGATCGTTGATTGAGAAGGGTGCCAAGGGCCATTGATCTATTCTTGGTACAAAGTGTCGAAGTCCCGAAGTAGACTAGAGCCATTGATTTGAGGAGGACACGTGGCAGGAATCT
The DNA here is from genome assembly GCA_009831015.1 of Picea engelmannii. Taxonomy (NCBI): domain Eukaryota; kingdom Viridiplantae; phylum Streptophyta; class Pinopsida; order Pinales; family Pinaceae; genus Picea; species Picea engelmannii. Next base: position 3,377 of record WSFP011462969.1, read on the forward strand.
GTGGACTCTGGCTAAAAGCGTTCTGGGAGAGCGTGAAGGTTGAGAATTGAAATCTTTGAATCCTGGAGTAGCGAAGTAGATCTAGACCATTGATAGAGAAAGGGGAAATGCGTCAGTGGATTGTCAACTCCAGAAGATTGACGTACGTAGGAAAGCAGGGTTTGACAGTTGAAACTCCCGAAGCCCGGATCATGAAATAAGTCGTAGCCGTTGATTTGGAAGGGAGCTACGTGTCAACAGATCATGGAGATCTGGGATCGTGCATAGAAGGAGGAAAGGAGGCAGATAACAGTCGTTGATTGAGAGGCATCGCCAAGGGATTGGAGATCAATGGTCATGCTCAATTGCGGGGTCATAACATGCTCGGGTCCTAATTTTTCTTGAGTGGGCCGCAATCAAAACCACAGTATCACCAAAGGCATACGTGGAGCTCTGTAATGAATTGCGGGGCGAAAAGCGGGTTTCCCTCAAACCACCTTTGGCTGCACCTACAATCGTGTGGTCATGTGATAACATCGCTCAAGGTCACATTAGTGAAAGATAGGGGAAGGAGCTAGCACTGCTAGGCTCTACATCAGAGGTTACACATTGAAAAGTCAAAAAGGCCTCTACGTGTATAATCCAACAACGCTAATCAAACAGAATATGATTGAAGGGTTGTTGTTTCACTTCGTGGTTTCTTGATCAGTTACGATTCAGTTACACTAACTAAATCATTGTTCCTGAGCATTGGAATCATGATTCCTGAGCATTTTTGAGATTCATGTCTTGAGCGTTGGAGATGTGGAGTGTAGTGTCCCCAAGGCCGAGCCCCATTGCAAACCATGTTCTGAAAGAAATTGTAATTATGTTTTATAGGCTGGTGAGCCAATTTTTTATAAGCTAGTGGTTTATGTGATTGTTAGGCCAGAGAGCCTAAGGGTTAGAGGCCAAGGGCCTGATTTTGTACTTGTATGTATGCAGAACATTTAATAAAATTGTAAACATCGCCAGGTGCAGACCGACCACGATGAATGAGTGAAGGGGGACTGAGCATCCATAGAGTGGGCAAGGAATTAGGGGCTGGAAGGTGGGAAAAGGGGCTAAGTGTTGAGCCTAGGGGCTAAGCCTAGGGAGATTAATCTTGGGAATAATATTTTAATATTATCCCCAAAAGACATGTGCATTTTATGTTTATCCTAAGTTTTTGTAAGGGAGGACGTACAAGGGTGATGCGTGTTGGTGGAACACATGCAGTTCCATGGGTGACAAGTGTCAAGCCTGACGCATACGAATAAAACGGCCAGGGTGAGCCATGAGAAGGGTCCCTCCCCCATTCTACCCAATCGTATGACCACGTACGGAGCCCAGGATAGTACTACCAACCCGACTCCTGTAGAGAACCTTCGTGCGCCCCTGTGATTCGAAAAGCTGGTGTCTGGCTCTGAGAAAACCCATGTGTACATTCCCTGAATGAGAAGCCCGTGTTGATTTTGGGAAAGAGTCTGTGTTTGTTCTGGAAAGCTGGTACACCCCTTCTCTGTTCTAAACCGTGGAGTCTGAATCGACCCCTGCGTGGATGACTCGTTACGCATCCCTAAGAATCCAGAGTGTGATTCTATCCCGTGTTGCCAAATTGAGGAAACAGAAGTGTCTCGTCCCTGCTAAGCCTGGTTATACTGTTGCACCTGTCTGGAGCTGCCCTGAGGTGTTTGTGTCTGGATTCCCGTGGATTGCAGTGGACATGTATTGTTTGTTCCTGTGTGGCTTGTTGGCCAGTTTGTACAACACTCTCTCTAGGTGAGAGAGGTGGTTGAAGTTGGAAGAATAGGTTGTTGGGCCTGTGAGCGACTCCCTCCAAGTGAGAGAGTGCGCAGAGGAAGGAGAGAACTCCTAGAAGGAACCTTGTATCTGCCATAGAGCCCGGAGACTTCTGGTCCGGCCTGTTCTTGTAACCCAAGGCAAGGGAGATTAGCAACCAAAGGACTGTCCAAGTGATAGAGAAGGTGTATACTCCTGGGGTGGAACAGGCATGTGGGGACTGAGGGTCTGTGGGCAGTGAGTGTGGGAGGTTCCTTGGAGAGAATCCCTTCCTTGTGGTTGTGTGTTGTTTTTCCTGTAACCTCAGCCTAGCCTAGATTTCCTTGTCTCGGGGTGGAGCTTAGTCCCAGCTCGGGGGTGATCCACTGCTGAGCTGATGAGAAGTGTGGTCTAAGGCTGGGAGGTTCGTGGAAGGCCTGCACTTGGTTGGTGGATTCTACCACTGTTAAAATATAAGTATATGACTAAGTTTTAATCATGTTTTGCATGACTCTACTACTTATGATATCATGATTTCCGCTGTGTATATGAATTAGTATGAAATGCTATGGATTGTTAATTATGGCAGTAACTCATATGAATATTCTGTGTAGAATGGGTTTATTTGTTTAAATGCATGAGATTTATAATACCTGTATGAGTTATGTGCAAGGTGGTGTTATAAGTTTTCTTTTAAGAGCGATTGAACCTTGGTAGCCAATAAAGGGTCACTACAGTTTGGTATCAGAGTGATTAAACAAAGTAGCAGAAAAGGTGTGCTACAGTTTGGTATCAGAGCGATTAAACAAAGTAGCAGAAAAGGTGTGCTACATGGAGTGTAACGGATGATGAGAGCAGGAATAAAAGTAAAATGTCGTGACAGAGAGAGGTTGTTGTTTTCTTTGTAAATCAAGTTGGATAGTTATTCACACATGTAGAAGGCATCCAAGCATATGTCCGAAAGTGTAGAGGGGAGGCATAGCGTATAGAACGGACATGGCACACAGAGCATAAAATAGAGAAGAACAGAAAGCGCAAGAAGATGCGAGCAGGAAGACACTGATGCAGGCAGGGCAGAGCAGTGTAGCAGAACAATGATGAGACTAGTAAGCCATTAACAAATACGGTATCACGTTAATAAATTTCAGAAAGAAAAGATTTATATCTCAGGGTGGTAGGTGGTGCTATGGAGGACTGTTGTCCTCAGAGTTTCAAGTGGCTTGAACATAGGGAGTTGTAGCTTCCATTTGGTTACAGCCAGAAAAACCAGGGTGGTAGGGTGGTACAAGGGAGAACCATTGTTCTCTGTTATACAGGTTGGTGCCTGTCTGACTGGAAGTTGGTGCTTTCATCCAGTTGGTGCTGGAACACTCAGGGAGTTGGTGCTTCCTTCTAGTGGGTGCCAAGGAAACCAGGGAGTTGGTGCTCCCAACAAGTTGTAGCTTGTAAAACAGAGGTGGTATCCTCACAAAGAGTTGGTGCTCATAAGAATGATAATGTACAGAAAATAAAGACTACTTATCATATTAAGAAGAAAAGGTTTTCTCCTTTTATGGGTTTCCTCGGGAATATCTGTCTTTGTATACTTCATGTGTGTGATTGATGTTGAATACTCTATTGCTTACTTCCCTGAATTATTGTGATAATCATTGAGTGTTATGTAATGAATTTAAAATGGGTATAGTTGTTTAAGCATAGTAACAACTGATTCACCCCCCTTCTCAGTTGTCTAAAAAACCACTCCAACCATCTCTCTATTGTACAAATACCCATGATGATGAAATAAAAGCTCGGATGGATATCCTTCCCTAAATTGTCTCTTCTTTGTTGGGTTGTGTGTTCTTGATGTGCTTGACGATGTAGTCTCTCATTGAATATATGCTTCTAATCCCTAGACTACAACACTTTGGTTTCCTTTCCGCATGACTTGAATTGAGACGTTTATATTGGATGGGATATTTGCTCGAGATGAATTGAAGATGATCTTGGAGCAGCCTTTTTCCTGGTGGGTGAGAGTTGCACAGAAGAAGTTTGCACAAGAAATGAGATATTGATTGTTTAAGAATCTTTGTGGATGTTGCTCGACTGGATGTTTTCTGTGGATTTTTCTTGACTGAAGAAAGTATAAGTCAAGTTCGTGCAAGCCCGAAGATCGCTCGTGGATGCTGTTAGCGGATTTTGCTTGACTGAAGAAATTATAAGTCAATATGCAAACAATAATGGAAAAACAAACAAACAGATGATGCATATGCCCTAAGTTGAATCATTGTTACAGATGCTGCAAAAGGAGGATATTGGTACTAAAAATAATTATAGATGTTGAAATTGAGAGTTTTTGGGAAATCCCATGATAAATCTTGTCTCTCGCCATTGTTGAGAATTTTGATAGAACCACCTTCTGAATGTAGATCTTATTCTGGTGATATCTCCCATTTCTATTAGTTTTTCTCGAGCAACAAGAGTAGAAGCTTGATGCATTCTGCCTATAAGATGTTGAGGAGGTATTACATGAATGCTTGTGTTAGAAGAGAATCTAGGCAGACCAAATTCAATTCCTTTAGACCATCTTAACTCCCAATGAGGAGCCCAGTTTTGAGAATAAGTTTCCCAGTCAAGATTGTTATCAACCTGTTCTGTCACTGGCCTATTGTTTAGATCATCCCATGTATTGATAATGACCAGACTCTTAGGTTGGCTTGAACAAAATGCAATATTTGGCTGGGGCTTTGAAATGAAGGCAAGTATCTTTTTAATAGGTAGATAGCCTTTTGTTATGCTTGGAATCGTGATGGAATAGGCTGGGTGGCCTTGAGTTGTCCTGGAGGATCCATGAGGTTCAACAACAGCAAGAAAAGGAGTTCCCAAAATACAGTCTACAGGTAGATCTTCCAAGAGAAACTTCATTCCTAAAGCATATTGGTCAAACCATAAAACACCTTTGGGAACTTCAAAATCAAAATCTGTAGAAACATTCCCTAGTCCAATGGCAAAATAATTGCTAGGGAGCCAATATTTACAAGGGATCAAATTTTTGTTGAGGAGATTCATATCTGATCCAGTATCAAGCAAAGCATTTAAATAAAACATTTATGTGTTTATCTCTAGATTTATCTTGAAATGATACTTTTGGAATTGGATAGGCAAGATTTTCATAGCATTTAGTCCTTGCAAATGGGTTGAGTCATGGGGATGTCTTTCTGGTTCAATTGGTACATCTTCTAGTAGTGGAGGAAGAGATTCCACCTGGTCTTTTAAGGCTTTTATTTCTTGCCTTGCCCATGAATCAACTTTATATGAATCTTCAGAAACCTCTTCATATTGCTTCATCTTTAGCTTGAGTTCAACAACTTCCTTCTTTAGATAAAATACTTCTTTTGCCAAGTCTATGAGTGAAGGATGTTGCAACTTGGTTTCCTTGTTGTGCTTAATGAAAGACCTGGTATTTCTTTCAAATGAAGCCTCTAGAAATAATGGCTTAATCCTTGCTTTGTGGGAAGATTCTGGATTGCTTTGCTTATGTCCTGCTGTCATAGTTTTCAAAAAGGATTCAAGTAAATATTGTTTCATATCCCCTTCTGGCAAGGATTTTATTTGAGCTAGCATTTGGGCATCTTGATCTCCAGTGATATGGTACATGCATATCTTTATTTTTTCTCTGTGCCTTCGGGGGCTGGATACAAAATCCGATTCAGAAGAATCTTCGCAAGAACAAAAATTCGGATTATTACACTTACACTGATGATATAGAAGAATTTCTTCATCAGCTGAGCTAAATTCAAAGTCTGAAGTCTCTGTGGATTCAGAACAACATCCTTCATGAAGTAGATGGACTTCTTCTCTTTTGACAAAAGGATGATGTGGGCATTGATTTGTTAAGTGCTCATTTGCTCCACATCTGTTGCAGTGAACCCTGTGTGCTAGTTGTTGTGTTTTTTCTATACTGGAATTCTGATGTGCTTCTTTGGCCCTTTGTTCTGAGATTTTCCCTTTGGATATTCTCGAATTTTTCCCTTCTGGACAAGAAATTGCTATGTGTCCAGTTTTGCCGCAAAGCCATCATTGAACTTGTTGCCTTGCTTGGCTGGAATGTGTTTTCAATTTAATGTCCTCAGGCTCATAATAGTGAATTTTTTGTCTATATCTTCCTCAGTTTTGAGGTTTTTGTTCTTTGAATGCCCTAAATTTCTTTTTCTTTCTTCTGGTGGGATCTGTGAGGTATAGGCCATATTTCTCACAAATAGATTTGCTATCAGGTAGGTGGGACAATTTTTGGATAGACTTATGAACTTTCATATTTATGCATAGTCCAATTAGGGCTTTAGTGATAAGAGAATAAATTTCTCCCCAAGTATACATCTCATAAGGTAATTTGAAAACCTCTTGCATTTTGAGATATTCTACAAACTTGCTAGGGATTGCTGCAAGGTATACTTGTTTCCATAAAATATTCTGACTGTCTTTTACCTCAAATATTCTTTGAGTCCATTCTTTGTGGAATTCCTCATATTCTGACATTTTTCTGCATTTGATATTCATTAATATCATTTCGTGCTTGTCAGCTAATTCTTCTTCAGTACCACACCAATGTTCCAGAATTAGTGTGGTGAGGGATCCTATCATATTGTTCTGAGGAGTTCCATTGAGATGATAGACAACATCTCCTTGTTCATCTCTTAGTACCTCTGCTTCCATTTTTGTTATCATAATAGGCGAGGATATGACTTCCCACCATTTTCTTAACGTTCCTGTGAAACACAGGATCAAAGACTTGCACGCTTCTATCTCACTTTTGCTTTTCATACACATGATTTTATAGGAGACATACATTTTGTCCAATAATTGTTGGACTTTCCCTACTGACAGACCATCTATGTTCCATTCAGGGAACCAATCTTCTGCAAATGATTAGGACTCAGGCATCTTTCCTTTTCCTAGAAGATCAAGTGCAAGTGGCCTATTCATATGGTGTGGGATATTTTCATATGAAGGTCTTTGGAAAGAAACCATAGATAGATTGGGGTTTGTGGAAGAAGAAGAATTTGTTTCTTCTTTTGGAAAATGGATTGGGAATTTCTTTTCGCTAGACTTTTCTTCGGGCTTATATACAGGGGAAATAATAGAAATCAGAGAGTGAGGGAGAATAAAAGATTGGGGAATTGGTTTGTCGGGAGTATTGTCTTTTTGCTTTATCTCTAACAGAGTTTTCTCGATGACTGAGAAGGATTCTCCTAGTCCTTCCATCAGTTCTTCATGATTTTTTGCAGAATCCTTAGTTTTTTGTATCACTATGTTCTATGTTTTTCCAACACGATCATAGATGTCTGCAACTCTGTCATTTATCTGGTTTACTGATTGGGCTATTATATTTGTAGAGACTTGTAGGTCTCTAATATGCCCTTTTCTATCATAATCATTGGTCACAAATGTATGTGTGGCCACACCTCTAAGAGCAGTATTAGTCCAATTTACTTGTTCTGATATGGACTGGACTCCTTTTTCTACACTCAAGAGTTGGGTGGATTCATCAGCTAACATTAGGGGTATAACTTTGACTTGTCTATTACTGTCTTCAAGAATGATGCCTTTACAAGGCGGAAAGGTTGTTGTGGATTCGACAATTTTTCCTTCCAGGTTTTTCCATTCATGGCGGGCAGACCCTTCTTTTCCTCCTTCCATAATCTGGACTGCAGGATTTTGGGATTTTCTTTTCCATTCATAAAAAGAAATCCAGAGATTATTTTCTGAAATGTATGTTTTCCATTCTTGGGACAAACAAGCTTTTTCTTGGTCAGAAGTAGAAAGGTTGAACTCAATAGATTCAGGATGGGTAAAAAGATCCCAATTTATCATTTTCTTGATCCATGCTTCTTCAATGGTATTCTTGGAACATCCCATCATAATAGAATGGAATTTATGGCTTTCTTCAATAGAAGGCCTTTGGAGGGTTGGAGGCAAATGATTGTTAAAACGACAGTCTGGTATGACTTGGTCTCATTGTTCAATATATCCTAAATCATATATTGGTGTCCCTGGTGGTCTCATCCCTTTATAGATGTCTTGGAGTCGGGGATCTAATGATTCTATAGTGGGCATGTAATGAATCATGAGACAAAATGTTGACTCTTCAACTGAATGGCAAGATCCAGAAGTATTAAGTTCTTATGTTTGTTGAATATCTCAAAAAGACACAGATCTATCCATAGTGAAAGTAATAACTATTACTGCTCAGAAAAGCAGGGCGTTTAATTCTAGTTCTTCGCACCGGAGTGAAAGAATGTCGAATAAGCTCCTGGCCAACTGCTCAGGCAATAACTAGTTAGAACTTGGAAAGTCGCAGAAGTGGAAACCTTGTCTTTCAAAGGCCTAAGCCTTTTGATACGGTTTTCAGAAAGTCACAAGAGTGGAAACCTTGTCTTTCAAAGGCCCAAGACTCTTGATACGGCTTTCAATATTAATTATTATACCAATAAACATATAGCAGAGAGAGAAGTCTATTATCATACCCGAGTTGAAAATGTGGTTGGCTCTGATACCATTTGTAACTCAGAGGCTTCCTCGAGTGGAGAATGAAGCTTGAATAAAACTTGTCTTTGTCTCCTGCTTTTGCCGATTGCTTCCTTTTGCGATCTTAGCATGAACCCAAAAAATCACCTATGTGAACCCAGAAAACCTCCTATGTGAACCCAGGAAAGATCCCAGCATGAACCTTCGAACAACCCAATGCCCAAAATTGCCCTTAGCAGCCACTTGCCTAGTGGGATTTACTACATACGCTATTCAGGACCTAAGTGAACTTCCGGTAATCCCCTATGTGAACTTTCACAAATCTTTCCAGTGAAATTTTGCATAACCTTCGAGTGAACTCCATACAATCGCAATAGTAGGCAAACAGATAGAGCATAATACAGAGACAAGATAATAGACAATTTTTAGAGATAATATGCGGAAGCTGATTTATATTAAAAGAGCCAGAATGGCATAGATATACAGACTTTGAGCACATATTGCTCTTTCTCTCAACAGACAGACACACAGACTGAAACTAAAAGCTTCTGCCACTTTAGGTTCATCCTGGCCGAGCCAGAATCACGTAGGCTTATCAAAGCAACCTATCTGAAAGACCCAAAGCTCGAAGAGAGGGAGCTTAGAAGACTTAGACTTACAGACTCAAATCGACTCCAAAAAAACTGACTCCTTTCAAATGAACCTCTCACCTCCTTATATACAATTTTTTGGAGAAGAGAATCATTCTCATGAAAAGACTAGACAAGACACTTTACTATTTGCTTAGAATCAAATCTGCTTTTAAGATTTGGCGGAGAGAACATGCAAGAACCTTTCGACCAAATTTCAAATGTACTTTCCACGTATTAAGGAATCTTAGAAATGCGGGTCAAACCATGCCAAAAGCTAGAGAAGTGCACTAGGTTTCTAAGATCTCTTATTTGAAACATTACAAAGTGGAGATTTATGACGGAAATCCATGAAAACCGATTGACACCACTGTCGGCCAGTAAGACATGAAAGGACTGGCACCACTGTCGACCACTAAGACATGAAAGTGGATGGGTTCCACCATTTTATTCCACCGGTTGATCATGAAAGTGATTGAAATGATATGGGTCTCAGTGCTGAGTATAGACCTCCGTATACATCATTGGATCTTCATTGTTGTCTTCTTCTTGTTGGAGAACATACTTTGTTCGGATAACCCAAGGATTCTTCTCATTTATGAAGTTTGTCATATACCCAATGCTTGAGATCTGATTAAGTCGATGAACATTATCTGAAAGATTTAAATGATGAAACGCATTTATTGGCGATATCTAATAGAGAGAAGGAATTTTATTATCTTGGAACGAAATAGAGACTGATCGTTGAGTTTCCGGACATAGTAGAGGTCGAGCACTCGATTGAAGTTTCTGGTCAAAGTTGTGGTCGTCGACTTTCCAGTCGAAGTTGAGATCATCGACTTCCCGGTCGACTCCCTGTGATGTTGGTCCAACAATAACTATTTTGAAGAAGCCTTGACTGTTGATTAGAAGGATCCAGATCCGTCGAAAAAGAAAGAGATGACAAAATCCCACACTCATGCACAACCCCGTGAAAATCTCAAAGCTCTTCCTGGCATAATTTGAAGAAAAGTTCTACGTGCATGCCAAAATAAGTCTGAAAACCTAACATGGAAGAGAAATTAATCTGATCGATTGCAATACCATTAGTCAAGAGCGATTTCAAAGTCTGCGATAATCCCTTTTACACACTGCACGGTGGATTAAATAAGTACGTACTGAGCACGGTAGGATGCGATTATTGTCCTTCTTGGAAAAAAATGGACGCTAATATGATTTTGTGCATAAGAAATAATTATTGCAGTTAGTCTGGAAAGTAGTTCTTAATGGATTTAAGCCAAGGTGATTTACAATAGTTGGGCATATGAGTCATGAACAACAGGCATGGACAATAGTTGGGCGTATGAGTCGTGAACAATAGGCGTGGACAAACCCATGTGTGCAAACATTGACAGTATCACAATGATAATGTAAGAGATGTGTTAAATATAAGTGTACTATATGATTTTGAACAGAATCAAGGAGTCTATGTAGCCATGGTGGTAACAAATGTATAAGGAGTAATATATAAATGGACATTGAAAGAAACAAAGAGTCATCTTGTATAATTTGAACTTAAAGTTATCAAGAAACAAATATATAATGAAGTGAATTATGTGGCTATGTGACGACCACTTTCTGAACAAAATGTGCATCAAAATGTGGAGTTCAATTTTCAAAAGAATTACATGAAGGATATAGTCCAGTTTATACACTTAGTCAAGTCGACCCAAAATCAAGTAAATTCGACTCATAGTTTAATTTAGTCAAGTCGATTCTCTTAGTTGAAAACGAAAAAACATTATATTGTCGATTGTATTAGGTTTCAAGATGTATTGAAAAATCTGAGTCAAAGCATAAAGGAGGGGGTTAAACGTGTGTCATCCCCTCCACCAATGTAATGTAAGCTAGTATTTAGCCGATGAGATTGGCCCCTCACTTATGTAAGTTGATATTCAATGGACAACACCTAGTTGATGATCATGTAAACTCGTAATCAAGTTCTCATTCATGTAGTACAGATGCAGACTCAATTCTCACATATCGAAAAAGCATAAAGAAGCACATTCAACAAAGTATAACATTGATAACGAGCATGTTGGTAGCGGTTAAAGGCATTCAAGAAAGAGACATCAGATGACAAAACACATAGACAAAAGATTAAAAGAAAAGATGATGGCACAAGGAATACTGAATTGATCAAGCCCCCTTCTATAAAATTTGCAGAATAGTTCCTGAGTTGTGACCTCAGAAGCCAGAAAGCAAAGAAATGGTAGGTTGACAGAAGCATGATGTTCCACCATAGGGTGTGTGCAAGGGAAAGATGATTCGAGGATGAGCCACTCACCACTCTGAAGGCACCAAAGAGAAAGGTGTAACAATAGGATCAAGAGGACCACTATTGTTGGGTGGGAGAAAAGCATTTTGAGACTCGCTAACTACACAAGAACTTACCAGATTGAAGACAAAGGCTAAAGAGTAACAATACATTATTTATCTGCACACTTGCTCGGGACGAGCAAGGAATTTAGGGTGGGGGAGATGTTGGGAGGCCTTTTAGGCCCTTATATAGGCCATCGTACATTATACACTAGACATTATTATAATGAATATATGAACATATGTGTAATAAAGTACAAATAAATCATAATGAAGGATTAGTTGGAATGGGTACAACTTCTCCAACCGTCTCTCTATTGTACAAATACCCATGAAGACAGAATAAAGAATCAGATGGATATCCTTCCCTAAATTATCTCTTCTTTGTTGGGTTGTGTGTGCATTCTTGATATGCTTCACTATGTAGTCTCTCATGGAATGCTTGCTTCTAATCCCTAGACTACAACACCTCTGTTCTCTCTTCTCCTTGACCTGATCTCTAGATGGAAGTCCTTCTCCACCTATCTAAGATCTCCGTGAATCACAATCCTTCGTGATCCAACCCTCTAAGCAAAATTCCTTCTTTGATCTCAAGAATATCAAGTGTATCTTCTCCTTCACCCTATCCTTTCTTTTATAAGATTCAGTTATGACCTAACCCTAATATCCAAAGCGATTGACGATTGAGATTACTTTTCACCTCACTTGAGATCAATGGCTAAGATTAAATGTTAATTACTTTTAGCATTTCCTTAAATAAAACTCAACTCTCTAATAAAAGCAATTTAATAATTCCTTTAATTAAAGTAAAGTCTCAAGGTAGAAGGATTTGGATGAATTCCACACGTCTAGATAATTAGACCATGCGGAAGTACCTATCTGATGCTACAAATATCAACACTCCCTCTTAGTGAGGAAGGTACTTCTAGAAGAGCCTCCTGTAACTAGTTCTCCCTCCGACCCTAGAACAATGTTGTAGACATCATCCTACTCACTGGCATCCCTCCAACCCAGCTGGTCAGTTACTCCCTGAATACTAGAAGTCACATAATCGATGATGTGACATATCAATGCCACAAAGTTTGGAAACTTTGTCGAAGGCCTGCTCTCCCTCAATGCGCTCCTAGAAGCCTCATGATCCTAAGAATCCATCAATGTCATCTCGTACCAACTCAGTCTCCTAAAAGAAATAGAAGGGGATAACTCTCCCTTCCCATCTGAAGGTTGAATCCCTAAAGATTTTAACCTTGTACAATTATTTACTACAAACAAATTTTTAGTAAAATAACAGAAAAGATACAATGGAAAATACAAACATTACATAGATATTTTTCCCCTGGAAACCCAAACTAGGAAAACCAGTATATTCTATATTCATTCTTATCATACATTTTTTACCATACAATATACATATAGGAGCCAGCGGCATCCAAAACCCTAACCCAATGACCTAGATTAGTCAACAACCTTAATTCCTTAATCAAAAATAGAAAATCGTCGACAAAAACCATGTGCCGAAAAATCGCCCAACAATGGACATGAAAATCGAGGCAACATGAAAAATGAGGCAAAAATGTGACACGTTTTCTGAGTCAAATTTTTTTCTCAGGGGTTCTACCCCCAAACCCCCTCAACCACCCCCCCGCACGCACGCCCGACACAATGTCTACTTTTGCAAAGAATATAACACTAGGTCTAGTCGTGCAACAAATATAACACATACCCAACACTCCCCACATTAGAAGTATGTGGACTATACTCATCCTTCGACTGCTCACCCTTCGAAGGCTCATGTTCCTTGTCCTCTTTCATTGAAATTGATCCACGATTCAAGATCCATTTGGATTCTCTTACAGGCTTTCCCTGCAACCTATATAACCTGCCCTCTCTGACACCAATGCTCACTACTATTTCAAGGATCGATCCCTCTAAACATATGAGTACTTTCCCTCTCTGAAAAGTAATGGTGGAACCCCTATCCTCCAAAATTGAAACTAAGAGAAAGTTCTTCTTCAATTCTGGTACATAAAAGCACATCTTGGGTAATGCAGAGGTAACTGGGCTACAACACACACACAATTACAACACACCCCTTACTACATAATACACAGTGGAAAAGAAAAACATAAGTACTTTTTCCAAATAATAAGGAATCCACTGGAAACTAAAACACTCGTAAACCCACAACATTCAATACCATTCGTTTATTAATTCAATGTAGGGAACATATTTCTATATTACATCGAGCCTAAGCTAAAAACCATGAATTGCTTCTTTCGTGGCTGAAAACCACTACAAAATTGTCTATAGGATAATGGTCCACGTGTATGGACTAAGATTATGTGTTTTCCCTTCCTATGTGCTCACCCAATCTAGAATCTTTCTCTCCAGTCCACCTTCTACAATTTCCTTGCTTCATGGTTGATCAACCCCTTCAAAATCATGCTCCATTTCTCTTTAAAACTCCTCCTCGGCTCTGAAAAGATTTGCATTCCCTCCAAGAATGAGTAGTTACTCAAACTGTTTCTTTGTCTTCCAGATTGCTTCAACTTCCTTTTGGCCTTGGGTCACGCTTTTTTCCTTTAGCCATGAGTTTTTTTTTTTTTTAACGGTAGTTGCGACTCATCATGAAAGCATACCAGTGTGGAAAAATCAAATGCGTATGACCACATTGTTGCAAATAAAGAAATATTTTGACACTTGTAAAATTTGACGATGGCAACAGAAACATAATCTACACCAGCGATTGAGAAGATGAGATCGGTGAACCGTAAGGATGAGGCCAGAGGACTACTTCTTGAGTTAATATCCATTGATTTATGGTTTCATGTTGTTGCATGCAAGACTCCAAATGAGATTTGGACCACCTCTGAAGGACTCTTTGGAAAGCAGGATGAGATGCGAGGTGATATGCTTGAGGTAGAGTTGAATACCTTAGACCCTAAAAGTTTTGATAATATACACGATTTCTTTACTAAATTTAAATCTTTGATTTTGAGCTTGGGTGAATGTGGTATTAACAAGTCTACACAAGAGAAACAAGTTATTCTAACAATCTTGGCCAAGCTAGGACCAGAATATGTTGTATATGTCTCCAATTTCCATTTTGGCAAATGTCTTTTTGGAACAAATTGGAAAATGCCTACGTTGGCTTAGTTCATTGAATCTCTTACACAAGAGCAGAAAAAAAATCATACACATGGGCCTCATGAAAGATCCCAAAGCACATGCACTCACCATGCATGATGGAAAAGGGTTATTCAAACAAAACGGGAAGGAGGGCTATTCCAAACCCTTTAATGATTCTGCAGGTTCCAAAGGCTCTTCAAATTCCAAGAAGAAGAAGAAGGGAAAACAATGCACTTACTGGAATAAACCGAATCATGAAGAATCCACATGCATGAAGAAACATATTGATCTTATGGCACAGGGACTTCAACAGAACAGCCTTGGAAATTTCATTCCAAAGGGAGTCAAGAAGCAGAAGGAAGAAGATCATGCTCCTAATAAAGGTAATCATCATGCTCTGGTTGAAATTAATTTCTCATCTGATTCATGGATTATAGATTATGGTGCATCCCATCATATGGCAGTGACAAATGAAGTTTTCTCTTCTTTGATTCCATGCTCAAGACCACCTATTCTCATGGGGGATGATACTCCAGTAGAAGTAGCAAGAGAAGGGAGAGTGGAACTCCACAATGGTAGTTTTGAGAATGTTTTACATGTTCCAAAGCTTTCTATGAATCTGCTCTCAGTTTATCAGATCACTCAAAAAGGTGAAAAGGTTGAATTTACATCAGATTCAGTTTCAGTAATTGACATGCATGACAATTCCATCATTGTAATTGGTGAGGTGAATCATAAGTCAAGGTTGTATAAATTCACTAAGTTTTTTGACGATGACTCCTCTATTCTACTTACACATAACGAGAGTACTTTGCATGCACCTCTAGTGCAACATGCATATACTCTTTTTCTTCCATCAGTTTCAGACATCATAGATGATTCCATACACTTAGATT
>WSFP011462979.1:0-18669 GCA_009831015.1 Picea engelmannii
CCTTTCAAGATTATCGACAAGATTGGTAACAATGCCTTTCGTTTAGATTTGCCTCCTTATATGCAAATGTATGCAGTTGTTAATGTTGAGAATTTGAAATTATATGAGCCTCCTTTGATTGATGATCAAGGAGAACATGTTCAGATTCCTTCTATAGATGATTTTTCCCCAGAATATCTTACAGAACTGCATGAATACACAATCCTTGACAGGAGAATGCGAACTTCAAAATGAGGAAAAGTGGAGTATCTTCGGGTTGGTATTAAAGGTACAAATCCAAGCAAAGCCAAGTGGATTGAGGTTAGAAAGGTGAGGGAACTATACCCTCATCTTCAAATAGACTGAAAATAGTCTTTTGGAGATCCAAAATCTTTCTAATGGGAAGGTGTGATCCAGGGGATCAAATTTTGCTAAAAAATTAAAAGTGCTCGGAATCGCTTCAAATCGAACGAGAGCGTAGGACTCATTGTTACGAACCCAACACAACTCATTTGGGTTCAAACGAGCATCAGGAGTGAGAGATATCGCGTTCTGTTCAAAATGACAAATAGGCCGAAAAAAGGGATGCTGACTGTACAGTCCGTACAGTTCGTACGGCTGCTGACGTGGCAGTCCGTACGAAACGTGGCAGAGCTAAGTGGCAAATAGTTGGTAGTTGAGAGCGAATGAAATTGCGACATGTGGCAGTAATTGGTTGGTCGTACGGTGCCACGTGGCCTAGTCATGGGTTGCCACGTGGCACCTTGTTATTGGTTGTTGTATAAAACTTTATTGGAGTCCACCAGGTTTGACCTCGTGACCTCTCCCCACATGTAAATCCTTTGCATAGTGTGCACTACCAATGCGCCCCACTATACGCCTTGTTATATGTATGGTTTTAAATACATTTGAATTTGAGTTTGTTGTATGTTGGCGCGGGGGTCCGGGTTGGGGCTTATCCCCAGCCCCCGGTCACATATTTGTTTCCATATGACCATTGTATATCATGACGTGCGCGCGAGTATGCGTTTGGTTTGGATTTAAATTCGGTTCAAACTGTTATGTAAACTCTTGGCCCTTATTTTTAAACGCGTGGTCACATGGGTCATATGACCTTGCCCTTGAAAGTTAGGGGCTAGGTGCGCCTGTAACTGTCCTACAGTTTGCAAGATTCATGCGGTTGCGTCCGGTGCTAAGTTTTATGCTTAAATGTGCATGTGGGCTAGGTTGAGCCAACAAGGGTGCAAATTGTAGATGCAGAGACAACAAGTTTGAAGAGGGACTTCCAGGAAGCCTATCTTCTTCAATTTTTGGCCAAACGAGGTGCCGAAAAAGCCCAGCTAGGGGTTTTTGGACGTTCTGAAGCCATTGGAGAAGTCTATTTGGCATTTTGAGCATTGTAAAGAAATTTTTTTAGCACTTTGAGAAAATAATACAAATGATCCATTGGAAGCTGGACCAGGAGATGTAGCCCAAGAGAGGGGTGAACTCCTTTATCATTTGTTGTGTTATTTGTTTTCTATTCACTGTTATTGTTGCTATTTATATGCATCTTGTATGAGTAAATTCTATTAACATTGTGTTGAAAAGTTGATCCATTTGCATTTTAACACATAAAATTTAACTTGCAAATATTTTCAAGAATACAAGTCTTTTCATTTTTAGATCAGTTATGCAACCTCTTTCCATGTTTTCTTCGTAGTTTTGACTTGATTTTCCTATAGAATTATTTTTTCCTTCTTAGATGATATGTTGTTCTTATCATATTCTCTTACTAAAATAAGAAAAAATGTGGAAAAAATGCACATTCCATTAGTGAAGACTTTATGGAGCATTTAGGGTTTCTACAGTGTTTTTGGGTTGCATACAACTACGAAAATATTCTTTTAGACTTGAAAATGAAATGATTTCTCACAAGAATATTATTGTCACATTTTTGGCTGACATTCTTGAGAAGCAGCTAACATTCATGAACATAAAGTAAATAATTATTTTCTCCACCATGCTTTCTATGAAAAATTAACAATCCAATATTGCTTTGTTTTTTGTTGATGAATTGATGGTTGTTGCATGTTTTAGGGTTGGCCACTTTTCTTACTATATTATGGACCAGTAATACCATCTAGAGAAGGAACCTCATAAATAAATCTGCACCAGAGGAAGATTGATGTTGACCTCATGTAAGAAAAGGTATATCATGTGACCCATTAGCCAAATCTTTATAAAATTGATACTCGGCCTCATAATCATGTATCATGAGATCTCCTTTTTGATTTGTATGGTAATGGTGCTTAGCCTAAGTAGACTTGTTGAAGCCAAAGAGGATTAGATTTTTGCAAATCCCCAATGCAAACATCACCACCTGCATTCCAGACGAGTAATGGAACATCAAACCATCGTGCGCCACACTCCATTCCTTCGTATGCTTCTCGATGGTATCTGCCAAATTCTTGAGACAACAAGGGAGTGTGATAATGCAGGAGGAGGGTGGTGAGGGTCGAAGTGGTGGAGAAGATTGAAATATCAATGGGAGATCATCATTCTTCTAAAGAAAAGATCCAACCCATTTCATTTTTTTCTAATGGTTATATGGTCGATTCACCCATAGAGGCGAGGTTATAGATAATATTAGTTTCATAAGCATCAATGGAAGACGTGCCAACAAGAAATTCAGAATACAGAAATGGTTCCTGTAATGTACCCATTACCGAAAACTCAACAAAATTTCTTTGATACCACTTTGTAACGTACCTAACAGCCAGGTTGGGTCACGTCACACAAAACTCTTTCTTTTAACACTCTAATACCATTAATTATACTGATATGTTATGCATATGAACAAAGCTAAGAGGAACAATAACAACATACAATGTAACACTTCAAATATATAAAAAACAGAAATTCCATAATGGAACATCATAATTCATAACATAGCATTTGAAAAAACACACAAAGACACTTATCTTTAGTGAATTAAACACCAACTGCATGCAAACCTTCCACATTCCTCCCAGCCATAGAACACACTGCTCATAATATCAACAATGGGTCACCCTCGAGATGGGGATAAACTGTACCCGGTAAAAGGAAGTTCTAAGCCAGTCTAAGGTCTGAAAATTAGTAGAAATTCTCAGATTCGGGTTCCTATCCTAGAAACCATTATATAGTCTCTCATTCCCTACATGCTTCTCCCACACTAGAAAGTGCACCCCTTTTATTCTCAACAGTCCCTCGATTGCCCACTTCCCTTTCTGAACTTCAACAATAGGTAGGACAAGAAGTCTCAGAACCCTGTAGTTGCAGCTTGGCCTCTAGCAACCATCTTGCAATCTCTCATCCCCCACATTCCCGCTCCACCCCAGGAAGTATACCCCTTCTCTGCTCAACAGTCCCTCGGCTGCCCCACTTCCCTTTCAAGGCTTCAACAACAGGTTGGACAGGAAGTCTTAGAGCTCGGTAGCTACAGTTTGACACCTTGGGAATTAATTCCCAACAATTCTCTCACCTCAAGTGAATGCTCACGACCCTAACAACCGGACTCTTCGACCAAAAACAAAATCAAGTACCAATACAGATGGTAGCATGGATCAATGAAAAATGGTAATAATCATGAAAATGAATAATAGCCAGAAGGTGGTGAATTACACTATATCCACAAATATATACGAATGTGTCCTTTAAGACACATGACACCCAAGGGACTGCCTTTTCCCACTTGTAATTTGTTCCCTTCCCCAGAAACATAGGATAACATAAAGTTATATCCATACTTTAAACTTTAGGAATAATAATATAATATTCATTTGGGATTAAGCCCTCAATATTATCCCCTTCTGAGACTCTTATCCCCCCTTCCCATCCTAGTGGAGTTTATCCCCCATCTCTTTTGTGTGGAAGGTCGGCATCAATGATGTACTTTATTAAAATATGAGTGTTTACATATTACAATAATAGGCATGCTGGCCTTTTAGCCAATCCAGGCTCTCCATCCTAACAATCACATAGGTATTGTCCTATAATATCCTGGCTCACCAGCCTATAAAACATATGTACAATTGGGGTCTGGTGTCACATACCCACTATGAAATTTGAAAAATTTCGGGCTTTTCTTCTTTTTCTTCGAGGAACATAGTTCCCTGAATCCCTACGGGGCCTGATACAGACCCTGCCATACTTTATCTATTCCCACATGCTCAGCGGTTATGACCACAGGCCTTACCAGAGAGGGGTTCATCAGCTTTCATGGTTCGGGAAATCGCCATGCATGTAATCCCCCTGTTCTCTTACCTTTCAAAGGGCCGAAACCCGAAACGGGTCTAGCTGCTTACCGAGATTAATAGTAACCCGAAACAAGCCCTGGTACTTTACCCTTCGAGAATTCGTATACCGGGTTTTCGTGATACGCGATGACAAGAGATCTTGCACCTGGGTTTCCCGAGAGCCGAAACTCTGAAAACACCAACTCTAAACCTGCTTCACTGTTTCGGGGTTTCCTCCATCAGGATTTCGGGACTAGCATGTACCGGAGACTTGCCTTTGGGTATCCTAAGTACTGAAGCACCGAAACAACCTATCTTATCCATGCTAGTATTATTTCAGGGTTTCGCATATCGAGACTTCGGGATATGTGCAGATAGGAGGTCTCGCACTTAGGTTTCCTGGGAGCCGAAAATCTGAAACCTTTATTCATTTCTAAGCTCATTTTGGGGTTTCGTATATTAGGATTTTGGGATATGCGTAGACAGGAGGTATCGAACTTAAGTTTCTTGGGAGTCGAAACTCTGAAAACTCATAACTTACCCACATGCTACCATTTCGAGATTTTGCAAGTCGGGATTTCAGGACTTGCGAGCACAAGGGGAATACGCCCTTTGGTATTTCGGGTACTAAATTGCAGAAATATCGAGGCTCCTCCCCATGTTTCATTTCGGGTTTTCATATGTTGGGATTTAGGGGGTCGTGAGGACAAGGGTTCTTATCCTCTGGTCTCCCGGGTGCCGAAACGCCGAAACGCTTACTGGCCACCACGTGTACTCTACAGTTGGATGGTCCTTATACTCTTACGGGTCTTGAGATTGACGGTCCCAAAATATTCGTTACTTGCGAAGGTGATAAAGGAGTCGAGGCATTAACATCTGCGTTCCTTCATCAAATTTAACGGTCGTAACAGACCTTAGATCCTCCGAAAGGATCTGCATTTAGCAAGAGGAAGGGTATCTTGGGTATCGAACCACCGAAGGGTCCTAATTCATCCACGAATTATCATTTTGGGATTTTGCGGGTCGGGATTTCGGAACTCGCGAGTATGAGAGGACTCACATCTAGACCTTCTGGAAGCCAAAACTTCGAAATATCGACTCTTAAACCTGTGCATATACTTTAGAGGTTTCTCCCATCGAAATTTCGCGGACCAGGGATTCGGGACTTGCGAGTACAAAGGGACTTGCACTTAGATATCCCGGGTACCGAAATGCCGAAACGCTTACCGGTAGCCACGTGTCCCTGTCAATGAACGGTCCAGATACTTCCACAGACCCTGGGGATTTACAGTCCCGATTTCTTCGTTATTCATGAATATAAAAGGAAAAGGGTTGAGACATTAACGCCCTCATTCCTTTCTTCAATCTAACGGTCATGATTGACCTCAGATCTTTCGACAGGATATCGTCCGTCAATCGATACTTATTGATACACTTTCATTTTGGGATTTCGCAAATCGTGGTTTCGGGAATTGCGAGTACAAGAGGACTCGTGCTTGGATATCCCAGGTGTCGAAATGCTGAAATATCGGGATTTTAAGAGGACCATTCTTACTCGTGCAGAATTACTAAGACTTACGCCATCAAATCCTCTTTCAGGTTCTTGGTAAGATTTCCAGAGAGGGTATCTCTGTGGGGAGATCTATTCCAGGTATTCCTGGAGACAGATAAGGGAAAACAATTTCCCGAGAATAGACTTGAAAAATCCGAATCCGTGCAAATTATATTCATGTATATAAACGTAAGCCATATGTGGTCTTTCCAATAAAAACATGCAGCCACCATTTCTGATCAAAACACCACACAGACAGTCTTATACGGAAACCATTCATAATTTCACAGACTATGAGAATACATGCTAGTATATATATTTCAATATGCAAGATATAAAACACTTATCATAAATAACCCCAAGGGTGATGCAACTGCTGAGAGGGGTGCTCATTTCCACCCAACCATAGGCTCAGCGATTCTGAAAGGATTTACCACTAGCCACCCCCGAGTTGAGACCATGATGCTACGAGACTGAGTCTTTGTTCGCTAGTGACCGAGAATGAAGGTTACTCTCCTCCTTCTCTGCTATCACTCACTCTTCATATCTCCAGAGTTCTTCCTCACTCCTCCTCCCTCCCATCTGCCCTTGATCATACACTCTTCCTGCCTTTTCCTTTCCGGCGAGGTTGCGTGTGGCATGATCTCCCTCGCGGTGGTCAGGTCTGAGGACTCTACGGATGGGCGGTTTACCCCCATCCCTCATTACTCATGAGGATCCATCTACCTACCAACCTACGGGTAACTTATTTTGGGTCAGCGAGCTGCTCTTGGTTCTCCGGGCCAGTGAAGTCCAAATACGGTATTGGTTTTGGTGGAATTTAACGCCACCATTCCTGGTACCTTCCACCACCTTTCTTCAGCCATCGTGGTCTCTTTTTTAGCACCTTCCCCTCTCAGCACTCCTGCAATATATATATATATATATATATATATATATATATATATATATATTTACATTCATCAACCTTTTTCACAAGGTTCATTCACATCATACATTCACATTTATGAGTTTGCCACAATACTTGGCGGTATAGTTATTTTTACAGACTAGGGGAAACAGGGTGTTACAATTCCGTCCCCCTTAAAGGAACATCATCCTCGATGTTCTAGCTATCAACATGACGTGCATGTATAGATGTAAACAAAATTGGATATGTCTGTTTCATGGCATCCTCCATTTCCCGTGTAGCCTCATCTGGGCCAAAATGTCTCCACTGCACCTTGACCTGTGCAATGGTTCGGTTCCAGAGTGGGGTTTCCTTTCTATCCAGTATGCATTGAGGTTCTGGTAGAAATTCTCCCTCTGGTTCCACCTGGATCACAGACCAGTCAATTATATGGTTAGCATCATGTACATATTTCTTCAATAATGAAACATGGAAAACATTATGTGCTTTTACTGTGGGAGGAAGTGATATCCTATAGGCTACAGGTCCCACTCTATCTAGAACCTCAAATGGTCCACAATACCACAGTGCTAACTTGGCACAAGCTCCCATTTTCAGGGAACTCTTTCTGGGCCCAACTCTGAGATATACATGGTCTCTCGTTTTGAACTCTCTTGGAGTTCTCTTTTGGTCAGCATAACTTTTCTGTCGGTTTTGAGCGACCTTTAGGTTTTGTTTTATCTGAGTCACTTGTTGTTCCATTTCTTTCAACATGTCGGGTCTAAAAGAAATCCTGTTTACGGGATTACTCCAGCTGACTGGAGTATTACATGGCCTACCATAGAGGACCTCGAAGGGACTCATCTTTAAGGATGCTTGGTAGCCGTTGTTGTAGGTGAATTCTACCAGTGGCAGGTAGTCTTCCCATTTCTTGGGTTGATGCATTACATGCATCCTTAACATGTCCTCTAATATTTGATTCACTTTTTCTATCTGTCCATCGGTTTGAGGGTGATAGGTGGTGCTAAACAACAACTTGATCTCTAAACCAGCCATCGGTGATTTCCAAAAGTTGGAAGTAAATTTCGTGTCTCTATCATACATGATCTCTTTCGGCATACCATGCAATATGAATATCTCTTTCATGAATACCTGGGTGATATCTATTGCCTTGCAAGTCAATTTGACGGGGATGAAATGAGCAGACTTGCTCAATTTATCCACCACCACCATAATGGCATCATTCTATTTGGTCGTGATTGGTAACCCAGTGATGAAATCCATGGAGATGGTTTCCCATTTCCACTCGGGGATTGGTAAAGGTTGCAATAACCCTGCTGGGTGTCGGTGTGCTGCTTTAACCTATTGGCATTCTATGCATTTGGCCAAGTACTCAGCTATGTCTTTCTTCAATCCAGGCCAATAGATTTGTTTTCTGGTGGCCGTGATCATCTTTTGGTATCCTTGATGACCAGTATAAAATCTCTTATGTAGTTCATTCAATATGAACCTCTTCAAGTCATCACAATCAGGGATGTACAATCTACTTCTGTAGGTGAGCAGACCTCCTTCGGTCATCTGGTAGCCTTCATATTTTACTATGGCAGGTTCTTGCTGTGGGTACAAGGTCATTGTCTGGGTGAAGGGATCTGTTTCTTGTGCATTTCTGATTCTTTCCTTGACATTCGTCTCACAGGTGCTCACCGCTGCTAGGTGAATTGTTTTTACACTTCTACTATGGGCATCGACAACCCTATTTTCTTTCCCTTTAATGTGTTTGATTTCGAAATCAAACTCTCTAAGGAGGGCCATCCACCTAGCTTGTCTGGCATTGAGCTTCAGTTGGTCAAACAAATATCGCAACCCACAGTGGTCGGTCATAAGTACAAATTTCCTCCCCAGGAGGTAATGTCTCCACATTTTTAAGGCGTGCACTATAGCGGCCAGCTCTAAATCATGAGTCACATAGTTGACTTCATGTTCGTTCAATTTTCGGGATTCATAGCAGACCACATTTCCTCCTTGCATAAGGACTCCTCCGAGCCCTTCCTTACAAGCATCTGTGCACACGAGGAAATCTTCTTCGGGGTCGACGATCTTCAACATGGGTGCATGGGTCATTAGATGTTTCAGGGTTTGAAATATTTCTTCACACTTATGTGTCCATGCGAATTTTGTCCCCTTCTTCTGGAGGGCAGTGATTGGAAAACCAATCTTGGAGAACCCTTTTATAAATCTCCTATAGTAACCTGCTAATCCCATAAAGGATCTGATATCCGAAACATCCTTCGGTATAGGCCATTCCATGATAGCCCTGATTTTGTCAGGGTCTACTGCTACCCCTTCTTCAGACAGAACATGACCCAAGTAATGTATTTGCTTCTGGAAGAAGTCACATTTGTTGAATTTAGCATAGAGCTGATGTTCTCTTAGCACTTGCAGCGCACGCCTAAGATGTTCTTCATGCTCTACTCTATTCTTGGAGTACATTAATATATCTTTAATAAAAACCAACACGAATTTGTCTAGGAATTTACTGAGTAAATTGTTCATCAAGCACATGAAAGTGGCAGGGGCATTGGTTAACCCAAATGGCACTACCACGAACTTGTAGTGACCATACCATGTCCGGAAAGCAGTTTTATGGATGTCTTCACCCTTGATTCAGACTTGATGGTATCCCGACCTCAAGTCAATCTTTGAGAAAATAAACGCACCTCCCAATTGATCGAACAGATCATTGATTATGGGCAAGGGGTACTTGTTCTTTATGGTTACCTTATTGAGTTATCTATAATCTATACACAGTCTAAGGGTGTCGTCCTTGTTTTTCACAAACAAGATTGGTGCTCCCCATGGAGACACGCTGGGTTGAATATAGCCCTTATCCCAGTTTGAGTTCATAAAACTCTTTAGTCTTCTCGTCAAAATATTTTTCCGACAAATACTTCTTCCGGAAGTATTTCTCAAATTGTTTCTAGGACAACTCCTCTTCGCAAACCCCTTTCACATTCTTAAAATCTTCCCACCAAATGGAATCCTTTCCGTTCAAGTTGAAGGTGGCTACTCGGGCCTTCAAATTTTCTGAAAATTCATGGACTCTGAAATATTTCTTTAGTCCAAGCAGCTAGGCCTTTGTTTCCTCTCTCTTCTTTATTTCGTCGTCGAAGGAGGGCAGTTTGGCTTTTCTGAATTCTTCGAATTTATGACCCTTGTAAAGATTTTGTTTCTTTTGTTTTCTTCAGGAATAGGAACTGGTTCTGCTGCTAGAAGAGCCCTCCGAATCATCAGCTTCCTTCTCAGAGGAATCGTCCGGTGCTGGTCCTTTTCCTCTGGGGTGGACCTTTCTCGAGGTACTCCTCACAGTGTAATCGCTGATATGGACATGTTTCTGTATCTCAGTTTCATGCTGCATTTGTCGTTGTAGGTTGGATAAGCTTTGCAGTAACACTGTGTTAATTTCAGTTTTCTTTTCTTGTTCTTTCATCATCCTTTCATTGTTGGCTTTGCAGCTCTGCAATTTGACCATGAGGCTCCTCACTATTTCAGCTAGATTTGTAGGGGTCCCTATTGCCCTCTTTTCATCAGACTCTTCGTCTCGGTTGTGGGAGCCCTCTCCCACCTCTTGGTGAGTCACCATTCTATGCATCTGTAATTTTTCTCGCAGTTGATCGTCTGCTTGGGTGCAAAAGACAAATGTTGGTTGTTAGTCAATAGTTAGATACATTTTTATAACTCGCGCATAATTCATATTTCTTTCACATGCATACACACTCAGGTTTTTATTTTCAAACTTTGATCTTTGAATATAAGAGGGTTACTCCTTTTAGGAGTATTTTGAACAAAGCTCATGCAAAACTTGTTCATGAGCCCAAGTAGGCCAAGTGCTGTAACCATGCTTTGATACCAATTTGTCACATACCCACTACGAAATTTGAAAAATTTTGGGCTTTTCTTCTTTTTCTTCGAGGAACATAGTTCCCCGAATCCCTATGGGACACGATACAGACCCTGCTATACCTTATCCATTACCACATGCTCAGCGGCTATGACCACAGGCCTTACCAAAGAGGGGTTCATCGGCTTTCGCAGTTCGAGAAATCGCCATGCATGTAATCCCCATGTTCTCTTACCTTTCAATGGGCCGAAACCTAAAACAGGTCTAGCTGCTTACCGATATTAACAGTAACCCAGAACAAGCCCTAGTACTTTACCCTTCGGGAATTCGTATACCATGTTTTTTGGATACGCGATGACAGGAGGTCTCGCACCTGGGTTTCTCGAGAGCCGAAACTCCGAAAACACCAACTCTAAACCTGCTTCACTATTTCGGGGTTTCCTCCATCGATATTTCGGGACTGGCGTGTACTGGACACTTGACTTTGGGTATCCTGAGTACCGAAGCACCAAAACACCGTATCTTATCAACGCTAGTATTATTTCAGGGTTTCACATATCGAGACTTCGGGATATGTGCAGACAGGAGGTCTCGCAATTAGGTTTCCCGGGAGCCCAAACTCCGAAACCTTTATTCATTTCTAAGCTCATTTCAAGGTTTTGTATGTCAAGATTTCGGGATATGCGCAGATAGGAGGTCTCGCACTTAAGTTTCTCGGGATTCGAAACTCCGAAAACTCATAACTTACCCACACGCTAGAATTTCAGGATTTCGCAAGTCGGGATTTCAGGACTTGCGAGCACAAGGGGAATACGCCCTTCGGTATTTTGGGTACCAAATTACCGAAATATCGAGGTTCCTCCCCATGTTTCATTTCGGGTTTTCATATGTCGAGATTTTGGGGGTCGTGAGGACAAGGGTTCTTATCCTCTGGTCTCCCAGGTGCCGAAACGCTGAAACGCTTACTGGCTGCCACGTGTACTCTACAGCTGGACGGTCCTTATACTCTTACAGGTCTTGAGATTGACGGTCCCAAAATCTTCGTTACTTACGAAGGTGATAAAGGAGTCGAGGCATTAACATCTGCGTTCCTTCATCAAATTTAACGGTCATAACAGACCTTAGATCCTCCGAAATGATCCCATTTGTGCATTTAGCAAGAGGAAGGGTATCTTGGGTATCGAACCACCGAAGGGTCCTAATTCATCCACGAATTATCATTTCGGTATTTCGCGGGTCAGGATTTCAGAACTCACGAGTATGAGAGGACTTGCATCTAGACCTTCTGGAAGTTGAAACTCTGAAATACCGACTCTTAAACCTGTGCATATACTTCAGGGGTTTCTCCCATCAGAATTTCACAGACCGGGGATTCGAGAATTGCAAGTACAAATGGACTCACACTTAGATATCCCGGGTACCAAAATGTAGAAACCCTTACCGACAACCACGTGTCCCTGTCAATGAACGGTCCAGATACTTCCACAGACCTTGGGGATTTACGATCCCAATTTCTTCTTTATTCACGAATATAAAAGGAAAGGGGTTGAGACATTAATGCCCTCGTTTCTTCCTTCAATCTAACGGTCATGACTGACCTTAGATCTTCCAAAAGGATCTCATCCATCAATCGATACTTATCCATACGCTTTCATTTCGAGATTTTGCGAATCGGGGTTTCGGAAATTGCGAGTACAAGAGGACTCGCGCTTGGATATCTCGGGTTTCGAAATGCGGAAATATCAGGATTTTAAGAGGACCATTCTTCCTCATGCAGGATTAATAAGACTTATGCCATGAAATCCTCTTTCAGGTTCTTGGTAAGCTTTCCAGAGAGGGTATCTCTGTGGGGAGATCTATTCCAGGTATTCCTGGAGACAGATAAGGGAAAATAATTTCCTGAGAACAGACTTGAAAAATCTGAATCCGTGCAAATTATAATCATGTATATAAACGTAAGACATACGTGGTCTTTCCAATAAAAACATGTAGCCACCATTTCTTATCAAAACACCACATGGACAGTCTTATATGGAAACCATTAATAATTTCACAAACTATGAGCATACATGCCAGTATATAAATTTCAATATGCAAGATATAAAACACTTATCAGAAATAACCCCAGGGGTGATGCAACTGCTGAGAGGGGTGCTCGTTTCCACCCAACCGTAGGCTCAGCGATTCCGAAAGGATTTACCACTAGCCACCCCCAAGCTGAGACCACGATGATGCGAGACTGAGTCTCTATTCGCCAGTGACTGAGAATGAAGGTTACTCTCCTCCTTCTCTGCTATCACTCACTCTGCATATCTCTAGAGTTCTTCCTCGTTCCTCCTCCCTCGCGTCTGCCCTTGATCGCACACTCTTCCTGCCTTTTCCTTTCCGGTGAGGTTGCTTGTGGCACGATCTCCCTTGCGGTGGTCAGGTCTAAGGACTCTACGGATGGGAGGTTTACCCCCATCCCTCATTACTCATGAGGAACCATCTACCTACCAACCTGCGGGTAACTTATTTCGGGCCAGCGAGCCGCTCTTGGTTCTCTGGGCCAGTGAAGTCAAAATATGGTATTGGTTTCGGTGGAAGTTAATGCCACCATTCCAGGTGCCTTCCACCACCTTTCTTCAACCATCGTGGTCTCTTTTTCAGCACCTTCCCCTCTCAGCAGTCCTGTAATATATATATATTTACATTCATCGACCTTTTTCACAAGGTCCATTCACATCATACATTCACGTTTCTGAGTTTGCCAAAATACTTGGCCAGTATAGTTATTTTTACAGACTGGGGGAAACAGGGTGTTACATCTGGCCTAGGGGTATTACATAATGCAAGCATCAGGAAATTCAAACCTTCTAGGTTTCACAAGGGGTAATAATTATAAGAAGTTAGATTCTAAAGACGAAGCAGTTGATTCAGACAGTTACTTCTCCTCTGGATTCTGTGCCCGAGACTTCACCACCACCATCAACAGTAGAAGAAACATCTCCTTCTCCTGCTACCTTTCATTCTGCATCAAGCCCCCCCACTCCTCTAGTAAGCCAGCCATCTTTGTCAAAATATTTTGTTGCTCCAAGCCCTTCAACCGGTTCACCTGTAAATTCCCCAACACAAATTTTTTGATTATATTGTTGCATACTCTCGTTAAGATCTGACATTTTTTTTTTTTTTTATTGTGGTGGAATTGGAATGAAGGAATGAGAACAATCGACATCGAGGTTTGAGGCAACATCAAACTCAGCCTCTTCGTAGTAGTCGCCTCCCTACTCCTCTTCTTCATGGGAGCCATAGATCTCTATCTCTCTGCTGCAAGATTCTTCTCTACTGTTGCTGAAGTTTTAAAAGACCATGAATCGAGCATACACTATTTAATTAATAATACATATTTTTGTGTGACCACCATCTTTCATGTTTAGTCTTCATGGAGGAAACCTAAATTGACTATTATGTAACTGTTGGGTTAATAGCTACTTTGAGGTGCAACATAGTGGCAATGAAAGATGATGGTCACACAAAAATATGAATTATTAGGTTTCCTCTATGAAGAATAAACATGAAAGATGATGGTCACACAAAAATATGTATTATTAGTTACAACACATTTTTATTTGAAGTTGTAATCTGTGTGGTAGAGGTGCTATAAAGCATTTTCATTGGTGTGTTGCTTATGAGATCGCATCTTGAAGATTTTTTTTTTAGCATCATTTGTGTTTTCTTTCCTAACATAAGGTTTTTGAAAAATTAAGTCGATCAATGTAAGAGAAATGCATTTATTAGTACCTTGTATGACTTGGTATTTTTGTTACAATACCATTTATGGATTCAAGTTTTAAATGCATATATGTGAGATGTGGATTGATGCATTCAATTTCTTACCTGCTAATAATAACACCGACATTTTACCCATCAATATTTTTTAATAACGCAAATAAATTGTTAAAACTTCTTGGTAGTTTTGTTATACTGACCTTTATGGATTGAAGTTTTAAATGTTGAGATTAACATCGACATTTTACCAATCAATATTTTTAAACAATCCAAATAAATTGTTAAAATGATTAATTATATTATAATTGTGTGATGGAATGGTTTTTATTTTTAAATTCAAACCCTTTGTGAGATCGCTGCCCATTACTTAGAACCCTTTAGGAACACATTTTTCATATAGTTTGTCTCCTTTCGATTTGATGGATTAGTTTTAATTATGCATTCACTTTCTCTCTCCTCGAGGGTTAGTTCATTTAGTGTAAAACAATCCTTACATTTTGTACGCAAAACATGCATGAAAAGCCCAGGCATTAAATACAATTTGCATATGCCATCTTTTTTTTTTCAATATGAAAAAACTCTTATATTAGTAAATATAAAGACTATCTTTTTTCAAATCTTACAAATTGTATCCATGCTCCAAAAATTTTAACTGTTTTTAGCTCCTACCCAAACTTTGGTTACATGTAATCAAGTCTGATTTCATGTCTATATTCCAAATATACAATAAATTATAATCTCTTTCTGTCTAAACTTTACATAAGTTCTATTGAAAAAAAGTAATCTAAAAGTTGATATCAATTCTTTCAAAAATTTCCTGCTATCCATCTGAAACCTGTGTGTAATAAAATCTGCCTTCATTCAAAACTAGTGCTTCCTTTGATAGTCGATCATCCTGATTATAAGCTCTATAGATGTGTTTTGCTTTGATTTGCTGAAAATGCTTGTGCATATCTCTAACCTTTGTCATCCAGGGCTGCAAAGATATCACCTATAGATTATTTTCATTCATATACCAATCAATAATAACCTTAGAATCCCCCAACAATAATAATCTTGGTACCCGTTTAAGATATAAAAAATATAAAATTAACCAAAGTGCCATCAGTTCCCCTTTAGTATTTGATCATTTTCCACAATTCATTTTTATTTTAAAAGTACCCATTAATGGCCATTTCAGTATGGTTCCAACCCCAAATTTTGAGTCTCTTTCCTTTGAAGCCCCATCAAATAAGACAAATGCCCCTACCCAATCAATAGTTGGTGGCCTATCAATCCTTTTTTGAAAAATATCATGTGTAAGTTTTTGTTCCCCCAATTCCTGTAAGATGTAATTACATACTCTGATATGGTTTTTTTGTTGTCCTTCAAATATCAACAGGTTCCTGGGTTTCCAAACTTCCTAGCTAATAAGACATGGGATTTCATTCCAGTTTTCCTTCCTCTATGTCCAATTAATGAGATTGTTTTCAAAAAAACCTCCTTGCCAATTATTTATCATTTTTAGTTCCTTAGATATGGGTTTCCATATGATTTTTATAAAACTCCCCAAATAAGTGTAACATAGACTCTTCACTTTCCTTACAAAGTACACAGATGCTAGGTCCCTGGAAACCCCTTATTATCAAGTTATCCCAAGTGAGAATTTTATGTTCCAGCAATAATCAAACAAATAGTTTTACCTTCAATGGTATTTGCCACTTCAAAATCTTAGAGTACCAGAATTTTGTCTCTACCCCCATATCCTCTATCACTTGAACTTCATATGCTAGTTTAGTGCTGACTTGTCCTTGTTTGGTATCCCAAGACCACAATAAATTGTCTTTCTCATCATTTAATTTTATTCCAGCATTTACTAGACCTGTAGTATAGTTTGTCCATTCATATTTTTGTAGTCCCTCCAAGCCTAAAAGTTTAGCATTTTTTCATTTTGTTGAAATACTACCTTCCTGTGCAATTGATCCTGCATGCGCAAGACAAGAAACCCCTTGTTCCTTTAATAGTAATATACGAGTCTCTGATAATTTATAGAAATAGTGAGACCCTATCATAGGATCAACACCTATTATGATATCTCTCCCACTCCTAGGCTTCCAAACCAACCAATTGGAAATTATGTTTACTGAAGAGGTAAGGGCTCTCCAGAAATTTGAGGTTCCATTCCAGTTTTTTCTTCCCTATTTGAACCAATTTTCAACAGTTTTCATTTTAAGATATTTTTTCATTATCACCTCATGCCAAAGTCCAGGCATCACAAGGCATATCCATAAGTGTTTTTCCGCTAATGCTTGACCAAGCATAAAAATGTTTTTGATTCTCCATCCGCCATCTTTTTTAGGTTTTACAATATTTTTCCAGATTGATAGATATATACCTTCCTTTTCTTTTTTACCAGACCATAAAAAACTGAACATTCTTCTTCTAATATTGTTTAATACACTTTTGGGAATTTTTTCTAGTGAAAGCCAATGCACAAAAATGATTTCAACTACTGCTTTTACAAGTATCAATCTACCTCCCAGAGTAAGCCACCTATGGTTCCAACTCAGAATTCTCTTTTCAATTTTTTTCTCTAGCCAGGACTAGTCCCCTCTTGTATAGAAGTTTGGTTTGATATAAAACCCAAGGTACTTAAAACCCGTGTCTAAAGGTTTAAATTCAAAGGGAAAAAGTTCTTTCAACAAATTAAGCTCTCCATCCTCCCAACCAACTTCTAAGAAGCTAGACTTTTGAGTGTTGAATTCCATCCCTGTAGCCTTGCAAAAAAGAACTAATATCTCCTTGTATTCTTCCCATACATTAATGTTTCCAATACCAAACAATATTACATCATATACAAACATTAGATGTGTAATATTTAATCCTCTCACCATAGTAACACCCTCAATTTTCTTATCC
Source organism: Picea engelmannii (assembly GCA_009831015.1). Taxonomy (NCBI): domain Eukaryota; kingdom Viridiplantae; phylum Streptophyta; class Pinopsida; order Pinales; family Pinaceae; genus Picea; species Picea engelmannii. The sequence continues at coordinate 17,244 of WSFP011462979.1, forward strand.
CAAACCCTCTCTTGTATAATTCTGTTAAGCCCTTCTATTACAAGAAGAAAATGTAGTGGAGATAAAGGGTAGCCTTGCTTTATACCTATTGAAGTTTTAAAGAAACCTGTATGTTTCCCATTAATCAATGTTGCATAATTTGTTGATGTTACACATCCCATGATCCAATCGGTTGCTTCGAGGCTTATACCAATCTGTAGAAGAGAAAGTCTAAGAAAACCCCAATCCACCCTATCATACGCTTTGACTAAATCTAGTTTTAGAACCAGTGCTTTTTTATTCTTCACCTTTATACTATGTAGTACTTCATGTACCACTCCAATTGCATCAGTTATTTTCCTACCATCTAAAAAACCAAACTATTCTTTTGATATACCAATGGATAGGGATGATTTGATTCTGGTAGCAATTATTTTTGAAATGATCTTGTATACCAAATTGCATAAATATATAGGCCTAAATCCTCCGAAAGAGTCAGGTTTGTCACATTTTGGGATTAAGGCAATAAAGGTAGCATTCAATGATCTTGACACTTTCGCTAACCTTCTCGACTCTTCGACAACCTCCAAAATTTCATTCCCCACAATATCGAAGAAAGCCAAAATAACTCAACAATCCAGTCATCCGACCCAGGACTCTTTGAGCACTTAAATCCTTTTAATGTTTTTAACACTTCAGCTAGTGAAACTGGATCAACTATCCTACTACCCTCTACCTCAAAGAACATCCTTGGATAATTCCTTAAAACTGCAAGTTGATCTGTAATAACTAGGTTTCCCTATGCTTTAAACAAATTATGAAAATATACACCAACTTCCTTTTGAAGATCTAAACTATTTGTAATAGTTGTTCCATCTCCCTTAGTGATATCCCAAATGGTGTTTAATTGTTTTCTTGAGTTTGCATAAGCATGAAAAAAATTTGTATTCCTATCACCAGCTGCCAACTAGTTTACCCTACTTTTCTGTCTCTAAGTCTTTTCCTCTTGTTTTAGAAGTGTCATTTTCCTCTGTTCTTTATCCAACACCAATAACTTAACATTTTCCTCCATAAATCCTCCAGGAAAATCCTTATACAGCTTATCCAAATCCGATTCCAGCTGAACCAATTCTTTTTTATCTTCATCCTTCTTCTTTCTTTCCCATACTATTAACATTCTCTTAAGTCATTTTAAATATTTTACCAACGATTCCATAGGTGTCAAAACCTCTGTCCCTATCAAATCCACCCAACTGTTTCTAACCATACTAACAAAATCTTTATCCTCTAGCCAAACAACATTAAATTTAAATGGGTATCAGACTATATCGCTCCCAAAGTCCAGCTGTAACATTATTGGCATGTGATCTGAGATCTTTTCATTGCAAATCCATAATCTGTATCTGATTCCTGAAGAGACAAGCTTCTCTGATATCAAAAATCGATC
>ML875409.1:0-17160 GCA_009831015.1 Picea engelmannii
GAGTAGGTGGGACCCCTTGTGACTCCTGTCATTTCTTCCTTTTAAATCATGAAATATAATACAAAAGATAATCATTTTAACCATATTCCACCCTTGTAACTCCCTTGAATATCTTTCAAACTGGATATTTAAATATCATAAATAATTTATATCATATCCAAAAAAGAATATATATATCCACATTATCCACAAAATATCAAAACAGAGCTTGTTGTCCAAAAATACTGAAAAGCATTAAGCATTGTCTTCATCAATTGAAATTACAAAAAAAATAATCTAAAAACCATATTTGCCACTTTGTGAGGCAATTTTCCTATTTTCACTGTTGTTTCCCTTTGACTTCTTGGAAGTATCTCGTGGTTGATTGGACCCTTGGGGTTGTATCTCATTGATCACATGGGAAAAATCATCCATCAAATGTATGCAGGAAGACACATATTTTGAGGAATCGTTGGAGGGAGAAGAAGGGGAGGCAACTTCTTTTCCCCTGTCTTGCATAGGTTGGGGAATATCAGTTTTTAATTTCTTACTGGCGTGTGAAGACTGAACTGGAAAAATAACATGGGAAATATGGACATTAGGATTGACAGGTGGTGGCAAAGGAAATGACATAGTGGGCCAACCACGATGGTGAGAGACAGGTTGGTTGACGATATCTTTCCAACCATCATTTACAGGGACTTCAGGCTGCAAAGACACGTGTGGAGGAACAAGAATTCCAGGGATATTCTTAGGAGGCTGGAAAGGGGGTATTTTTGGTCGAGGGTGCATTATTCCATGGCCAACCCAATTAAAGAAACCATCTTGGAACAGTTGGTTCAATTCTTCAGGATCAACGTCAAAATGGATAGAAAATCTAGGCCTCTTATGGCCTCAATTCCAATTTCCCATGCCTCTATTATTTCGGCCATTGTTGCCTCAACTGAAAAATCTCATCCTGTAGCAGTATTTCATCAGTAATGAAACTCTTAATAAACCATACATGACACTCTGCTTACATGAATCAAAATTTGGCTAAAAAATTGACACAAGATACATGCAAATACATCCATAACAAACCATTCATTAATTTCCATGTGAACAGGGGGTGATAGGTTTCATGGGAAATATGGAGGGAGTGTAGTTAGCAAAAAATGGTAGAATGATGGGGAATGCATATACGAATATTGTTCAGCAATTAACCAAACAATTTAGCTGTGTATAAAAATATCAAAATATCAGTCATCGACCCTTGCTATGTTATCCCTTTTGTCGCTTCTACACAGAATTTTCTTTTTATATCACAGAACATGGATGCTATAAGTGAAATCAAGATTGTGAGGGGAATGTAATTAGCGAAAAATGGTAGAATGATACGAAATCAATATGGATATTGTTCAAGTGAAACAAATCAAAGCATGCTACCTTAAACACAATCAAAACATATCTCTGTCCATACTTTCAAAGTTTAACAAGTGTTCCTTTTCTAAAACAATAGTCCAAACCGGTATCTTCTTTGACAAATTTGTTTGTTGGATTCCAAATTATTTACACAATAATCCGTATGCCCATAATTATTTAATCACACTAACCATTGTATCCACATTATCATTATATGATAGTCATAATGAACAACATCGTAATCGCTATAAAAAAAAACAATAGCCTTTGAGCCACGACCATAACATTAACTCCAATACCAATCCTTTAAATCCAATAGGGGCACGTACAGTGTTTACAAACAACTCATATCGATCATTTATTTAACCATTGTTCAATGCAATTATTTTGGATGTTATCACTCTTATTCAGGCCTCAAACATTTTGAACACAACTGTCCCTTTTATACAATCAACATAATGATTGAGCCAAAAATAACATTCAATATTTTGAACACAAGCTTCAAATGAATGGGTGGGTACAAATCTCCCCCAGAATTACCAAGAAAGGGACCAAACAAAATTGTACCCAAGTAACCGGGCAAGAACAATGCTCCCATCAACTTCAAACTGGAGTAAATACTATCTCAATGTAATGTTCAGGGTTTAAGATAGTAAGTGGAAGAGACAACAGGCGGTTCGACCAGAGAGTTTAGCAGTTTAATGGCATAGACAACTCATTTCGTAGGTGCCCTATCATAATTGATCACAAAAACAATAACATGCAATATTTCTCTCGGCAGTATGGGTTTCAAACAATAGATTGCAACTTCCAAAAGGAAAACAATTAAAGCCAACCCCTTTTAATAACACTGCATAATGAGCGACCAAATATAAACCCATTCACAACCAAAAATCATGAATATTTCTCTCATCAACTTCTAGGTAGCAATGTCCTCATAGTGTATAACATTTACCAAGCAATGGTGACAGTGAGGTCATATCAAGAAAGCAAACAACTAAGGATTTTTCCAAGACAGGGCACAAAATGATCCAATCTTCCATCATAGTTCACATAAAAAACCACAGAGTCAAACATGGCATGGGTATACTTAGTCACAGAGACCAATAATTTCAATATATAGGTATTCGCAAAGCCCATAGTTTAGGCAGACTGTGATAACCAATTTCAACAGAGGGGCTAAGCTCGAAAGAAAAACCATGGCAAAGGAGGCTTCACTGCAACATTTACTTAACAATTCCTTGTGAACGATTACACATAGCAAGGACCACGCGACCAACCTTTAAGATCCAATAGTCCCAGAACAACCACCACGGAAAACTAAAGATGCAACCATAACACACAGTTCCAAAACATTGTAACAACTTGATTCAAAGGCAAAGTAACTCTCATGGATGGAAAAGTAAGAAAATCCATACCTGTAAAAGTATGCGCAAGGAGAAAAACCAAGACTGTATACTTCCTCCATGACTGGGCATGGCGGAGCAGAAGCAAATACCAGAGCCAAAAATGCAAGAATGACTAGGGTGATGGGCTCGAGGGGAGTCTGAGTGATGTGCATTTACTGAACGTCGCTTCTCCCTTCAAATAATTATTCAATTTTTAGTACGAGCCAATCCCACTAGCCAACTCACCATAACACTACATTCAAACCATTAATCAACCAAAAACCCAAAATTGTCATATTACTTTTGAAAATTGTGCGATAGTCCAATGTGCACCACCCCTTGCCAATATCAAATTCCTTCAAAACACATTGTGCTAGGAACACAACCCACTATGAAACTCAAACAATGTGCATAACCATAGTAGCAAGGGTCAAGATCACCCAACCTTCGCCATGAACAATACACAACATTAAAAGTTGGAGTATAATTATTTCATTCAAAAGGGCAACATTATCATATTTTATGAGAGATCATCCAAACCACTTAGCTCCATGTTTTAATCATCCAACCACCACATATTACCATAAACATTTTAAACCATGATCCGAAACAAATGAACTGTAGAGAACCGTGTTGCTACCATCACATAGGCCAAAAAAATATAAGCATTTATTATCCACCATATTGCCATGAGTATAACAAGGGGGTCCCACCTACTAGTATATTATTAATATAGATAAATAATAAATCTTGGAAATCATTTGCCAGCATAGTATTCATCATTGCGCTTTTAAGCATCAACATGCATGTCTATTCAACCTCTACACCCATCCATCGAACATCTCCTTCCCAAATACCACTAAATGCTTACCAAAAATTGGGGTTTTCGCACAATTTTACCCAATTTCTCTGCTTGGATTCCATGGTTCTGCAATTGATGGCCTCCTAGGCCAAATCCAATCGTCTTATGGTTAAATTGACAAATATTATTGTCCATTTGGGGATTCTGAACGCTTTCAGCTTGGAATTTTTGCTAAGAAATTGGCACTTTTGCCTAATTTTTCCCAATTAATTCCATGGTTGCTTTACAATTCATAAATTTGGCCAATTATAGGCCTAAAATCACTCATATATAAGTTTGATTGGTTATTTTAACCCTAGAGCTCAATTTCCCCAAATTCTCATAGGAAACTTTTGTTAAATAATTTGTAGGCATCCTTTGAAAAAATTTCCTCTATAATTTTTTGTTCCAGTGTGATGGATCTATCCCATACAACCCAAGTGTTGTAGTTGTGCTCTGATACCACATTGTAACACACCCCAAACCCACTTCTAGGAATTTATCGCTAAAATCCAAACTCTATAACATATTGAAATTTGTAAAGTTTCATTTGATCTCACTCATTAATTCTCTGATACCATTAATTAATTAATTCCAACTTTCATGAAGACTCATATAACCTTATTTTGAGCTCTAATACCAATTCATGACACACCAAGACCTTTTTCTAGGCTCTGATACCAACAATACTAATATGCCCTACATATGAAACAATTATGCAATCCTAACAACATATAATTCCATGCATAATTATAAACAATTATAGCATAACAAAATCAAGCATATATAAACACACATTAATCATCATAAAAACACATAACAAAACACTTATGTTTTTATAAAGGAACCAACTAACTACAAACCTCAGACATTCCACCCAACCATAGACATTGTTTTTCTATCTCTTTCAACAACAGGTCACCCTTGAGTTGGGAATATGACTCCACCAGGGAAAAGGATACCTAAGCCAACTAAGGTCTCACAATCAACACCAACAATGGTTAGGCCAAGCTACCAAACCCCAAAAACAATTCCAACCTACAAACTCTCATTCCCCGTCATCCTGCACAACCCAAGGAAGTGTATCCCCTTCTCTGCACTACAGTCTCTCTAGATGTCCCACTTCCCTTCTAGGGATCCAACATAGACCGAGCATGAAGTGTTGGAGCTCTGTGGCTCCAATAAATCCAACTGTTATAATGGATTCTCCAGACACCCTCCAAACCTCACACCTAGGGAAACCTATTCCCAACAATTATCCCTCCAAGGCTCCATCCTTCCCCAAGGCAACCCAAGAATAATTGTACACCCAAATCCACCTAGGATTCATAGGGTTTAGAATGTTACGAGGTTACAATGTCTCTCTAGATCACACCCCATAATTCTCAAGAACAAGAATGGTAAGAATGAAATATGAGAATGATGGAATAAATTTTCCACTAAGTTCCCACTTTAAGTATGTGTGTTCCCTTTTTTACAAGTGGAAACCTAGGAACTCCTTCCCCACCATTTGGGAACTTTTCCCCTCACTTGGAACTTAGGATAAAAGTATATGAATAAAACTTAGCCTATGAATTAGGATCGATTCAATGTTTGACTTGGCCCCCTTGGATTAAGCCCCTTTCCACAAACCTTTAGCCTCCTTTCCATCTCGTGGAGTCCTAGCCCCTCATACTCTCTCATATGACTTGGTCTATAGCCATGATGTATTTTATTAATATATATCTAAGTGTGATTACAATTTATAATGTCGAGATCATTGGCCTTTTCCTTTTAGCATACAAGCTCTCCAACCTAATATCACACATACACTCTAGCCTAAAACATATATACACAAGCACTCCAACCCAAAACCCATACTGGCTCACCGACATATAAAAACATATATACATATACGCATTTACAACATGGCGAACATCCTGGGGGTATTACAAAGGATGGCAAAAGTTTTTTGAGGATATGCATCTTAAAGAATCTACCCATGTGTATCCTAATTTGAGTGCCTTTCACCCTTCCTTCTCATCTTAGTCAATACTCGTCACTCCGGGGTCACATAAGTGATCATTCGATATTATATATTTATAATGGATTGTTTTTGAACTCTTATGGAGACTTACCTATGTTTTTAGATAGATGTACATGCCTTACATTTTTGGAATATATATATAGTACTTTGTAGCATGTGTGGTATTGATGATATTGATGATGATGTGGGCATTTTACTGTTCCAGTATTATGGATCCATGCATGTGTTTAATATGCTTATGTTATTATTAGTTGCATACCTTGTTCTTATTTATATTAATTTGGTAGAGTTATAAGGGGAAATAAGGAATTATTAGGTGATTGATTTGGAAGGTATAAATTATCGTATGGGACATGGTAACTTGTTATCACATAAGGTTGTCAAGGGCCATAGGTGTGTGTCGATATACCCAAATTTTTAGTCTTGCCATGTCTCTATCCTTTTCGAACACCAAATCTTAAGTTTTCCCCCCCTTTGGCTTGTAAATCGTTCTTTGTTTTCCCTTGTTCATTTGTGCGCCCTGGTTTTCCTTAAATATCTTACCCGAGTGAAATCTTGGCCCCAAGCCCCTCCTTTTTTCTCCAAGGATGAGCACTTGTCTCCTTTTTTAGTCACTGGTCTCCTTGTTTTCCCAGCCCACAGTCAGTCGCCCAAATCCTTGTTCACGCAGGCCGCAACCATGGACACAAAGGATGACATTCAAAGCAGCCCATTTCGAGCTTAAAAGAAGCATGCAGTTGTAATCCTTCAGCGGTAGATATTCCAGGAACATTCCATATCAATGGCCCACGAGCATCCAGAAGTCCAAAGTTGTCCAAAGTATAGCACCAAAGAAAAAGTTTTGAAGTCCCCAAAGTAACGAAGTGAATCTGGACCATCTGTCAACAGGGACACACGGCAACCAATCTCTCACTTCGGTAGTTTTCCTCCAAGAAAATCTTCATGTTTCACATTCAAAAGCGTCGAAGTCCTGAAGGCCCGAATTCCCAAAGTAGATCTCAGCCATCTGAGTCCAGACTGGCACGCATCATCAGATCTTTCACTCCGAGAGTTTTACTTCGGGAGTTTTGAAATGAGAAACGTGCCAAATTCCCGAAGAGTCGAATCTCGAAGAGTCGAAGCCCGAAGCCCCGAAATGCCAAAGGCCTGAAGTAAATCTAGACAATCCATCAACGGGGACACATGATAGAGATACATGAGCTTCATGGGAAAGAGAAGTTTGAAATTTGATTTTCCCAGAGCCCGGAGTGCCGAAGTGGATCTCGGTCGTACAAATCCAGAATGCCACACGTCATCAGATCTATCACTCCAAAAATTTTACTTCGGGATTTTTAAAATGAGAAAGGCACCTAAGTCTCGAAGTCCCAAATTCCCAAAGTCTCGAAGACTTGAAGCGCCGAAGTCCCGAAGACTTGAAGCGCCGAAGTCCCGAAGACCCGAAGTGTTGAAGTCTCGAAGACCCGAAGCACGTGACGCACTCTCATCAGGCATGACGCGTGACACTCTTTCCAGGTCATTCGGTCATGGCCATGTCACCCTCCTTATCATGACACATCAGCAGACATGACATCATATGACATCATCTGGACCACCCATCAGCGGGACATGTGGCATAAATCCATGAGCTCCGTCTAAAGGTCTGAAGTAATCCTCAGTTGTTCAATTCATGAGGACATGCATCCATATATCGCCAGCTCCAGGTAAAATATTTTGAGAGCCCAGGTTTCAGATTTGATTCTCCCGAAGCCCAGAGACACGAAGGGATTTCATCCATCGATCTCTAGAGGGCCACACGTCATCAGATCCATGGCTCCGGGTAAAAGCACTTGGAAGCCCAGGTTTGAGATTTGATTTTCTCGAAGCCCGGAGACCCAAAAAGCATCTCATCTATTGATCTTAGGGAGCCATGTGTCATCATATCCCTAGCTCCGAAGAATTAGCTTAGAGAAAATAAATTTTGACTATTGAAAGGCCCGAAGCCCGAATTGTGAAGCAGATCTCGGTCGTCGATTTGAAAAGGGAAGATCTGATCCATCAATCTAAAAGGCACCAGAGTTGGGTCATTGATCAGGAAGCCTCATCTTATATCACAATGTCAATGGTCATGCTCCATTGCAAAGTTAGAAGGTGCGCACATTTTAAAATTTCAAGGGCGGGTTGCAATCAGAACTGTGGTTTTTAGAAAGATATGTGTGGCGGTTCATGGTGAATTGCGGGGACAAAAGTGGTTTTCTTTCAAACCACCCTTGGTCATGCCCGCAATCACGCGATTGTGTAGGGTCATGGCCCTAGGTCACATTGAATAATGAGCAAGGGAACATGAGCTAGCCCCCGAGCCTTGGAGAGCCAAATGCGTGGCAGTCATCAACACAGACAGGTGGCACCCTTATGGTCTTGTCACATGGCCTCTCCCTGAGCATTAACTCTCTTTCAATCTCTGAGGAAAGGCACGTAATGAAAGTAGAGCTGGTGGTTGAAACCTCGGCTCACTCCATAAATGGAAGGCATGGAAGGCCCGGCCGTGGGGACTGAACCATCAGCCCGTGGTACCCCTGTGGGTATATTTTCCTACAAAACCCATGTTTATCTAAGCTCGCATCTAACAGAGGGGTGCACGTTCAGTTTGACAGAAGAACTTGCCGACGCAAATCTTTGATTATAGTGACCAGGTCACACTCTTGGTAGTGTCGTATTGTTCTGAGTATAAATAGACAGTTTTAATATTTTGTTAAGGTTGTCAATTGGTTGAGCAAAGCTCCCTATTTTGTAATGTTTTGATGCCAGAACTATTCTTTGGTTATGCATCAAATTTGAGACTTTCATGTTAATAGAAGTCAGCTTCTTTTCATCTCTCTATAAAAACTGTGCTAAAACACTCGGGCATGGAGGATCCAGTCGAGGGTTGTTATGATGTTGTAATGTAGGTTTGATTACAGTGGTATCATGGCCAGTTTTAGTCAGCTCCATTGTTATTTTTTTCCCTCTTACACTAAATGGCTCGAGCATGGAGGATCCAGTCAAGTTGTTGTAGCTGCATGGTGATGTAGGTTTGATCATTGTGCTATTGTGACTGTGTTATTTGGACATATTTAGTGTCTGAACCTTGAACTCAAGAGTGATCTCGAGTTTGAGTTTTTCTTCTCCAAGCTACTTGAAAGCCATATGCCCATAGCAGTCTTGTTCACCTTCCTCACTAAGTCTTCCCTCTGCTCACACTTAAACTCAACTCATTGACTGAAGTTAATGTGGCCCTCACTTCCCTGTGCATTTCTTGTCCAATTCTATGTTGAACATCATTCATATATTGAGTTTTTTCCATTAACCTCCACTCATATAAAACCAACATCCACCAAAAACTTTGATGGGTACTAGGCTTATCTTCCCGCAATCTGAGGGTGACTCTCAGTTCTAACAGAACTCACAACCCATGGAGTCTCAAAGTGTATTAAGTTTATTAGGTGGCTTTCCCATTTTGTTTTTATTGACTTTATCTTATATTTTGATATTACCTTATAGACATTCTATTATTAAAATTCCTTTTGTTCCCTAATGTCCTAATGCCACTTTATTATTATTATTTTATACTTTTAATTTTATAACTACTAACTATCTTCTTTCAAGATATAAAAGTAGAGAATAAATAACTATGGAATATGAGAGATAAGAGAAGAGATGTCTTTCGAGGAATTCCTTCTGATAATTTTACTTCATTTCACTTGTTCTTTCTTGAGTATATAACATATTTGTCTATATTAGGAATGTTCTGTAAGGGTGTAGATGATGAATATTAGGGTATGAAACTTTTTTTTCTTTATTCTCAAGAATTGATTTGCTTTTGCAGTTTCTATTAGTAGTTGGTTGTTTAACTTTTTTTCTTAGCACTATCTGGAAAACAATTTAGAGTCCAAGTGTGGGTAATATTATTCCCCCTTGAGGTCAAGAGTTTAAGTTTCTAGACTTGTTTCCTTTGCACTTCTAGCTTATTCTTATATGGTCCTAGAAAACATCAAAATATGTTTTGAATGATTCCAGTCCAGTCTTTCACAGGAGACTGAAAGATGACTATTTTATATCGAGTGGAACTTCTTTGGAATAAAAGTTGAGATTCTAGTCATATATTTCTTGTGCTTTGTTATATGTATTTGTTTTCATATATATTTTTTATTACTTTTCATATCAAAAATACATAAAAATAATGTATCTTTCAAAACAAAAATATTCACTTAGTTGTTCTCATTTATACAATCCTTATTCTGGTGATCTTGTGAATATTGTTAGTTCATTTCTTATGACATTTGTTTTCTTTCAATACTCTTTTTGAGTTTTTTTCAATTCTTTTTCTTTCAATGCTTAACACGGAATAAATATATATATATATACAAAACCCTATAAATCACTTCCACATAAAAAAATAGAAGTGATCCAAAGGATGTCATGTGCAAACACTTTTGACTAATACCTCCTTATTTTCCATGTCCCCAAGCCATACTTCACAAGGAACACTAAGTGTACAAGAGGAATTTGTTAGGCGCTATAAAAATATGGGTGATCATTCTCATCTCCCTCCAATTGAGTGGTTCAATATACTTCTTGCATGAGAATCATTTGCGCAATCAACACATCACAAGTTTTTAAAAAGGAACATGTGCAATGAGTGCTTGTCAATAGGCATATTGCAATCCATGTGGATATTTACTCTAATTTAGATCAACATAGTTGGGTGTTTCAAAAAAATTCTAAGGGACCGTCCTTATCTTAGGATCATGCACATGTTATTTAGTTAATACTTGGGGCTACTCCTCCCAATATTTAACCCTACAAGTATCCCTATTAGAAAATTTGAAAGATTAAACACCATGCCCATGAATTTTCAAAGGTGGGACTAGTCATTGAGTAAGTCAAAGTGTCTTCAGTACACCAATCATTTTAGTATATAAGGAGGATATTTTTTGGTGGTTGTCTGTCTATTAGAAAGAACATAACAAAATTAATTTCAAATACAAGTTCAATATTCTAGTCACTAATTTTTTATTTAATGAAGTCATCAAAGTAGTATTCTCTAAGTGATTGAATTGCAAGTTTGTATACCCCAAAATTAGGATAAGACAAAAGGGCATTCTCAAGAAAAATATTTACACTAATGAAGTTCATTGTGAATTTATGGCCATTTCCTCCAGGTTAACCAAGGAACAATCAATACATTTATGGTGGTTAAACACACCTTACCATAAACACCCATTCACAAAATCCAAATATGCATACAACCGCATTGGCACCAATCCCAAAATTATTCAAACACAATCCAAGAAAATTTAAATGTCCTGTCCCAATCTATGGTAGGAACTATACCCTAAACAAGTCTTCATGAAATAATTCCCCCAAATGTGAGACGAATTTAATGACAACAAAAACACAACCCATCAAACAAGTGCACATCCCAACATATGTACCACAACAAGTACACATCCCAAAAATATCCCAATGACAAGCATACATACAAAACTTCTCCCAACCATAAGGGCAAGTGCACCCTCCAACAACCTCAAGCCTCTTGAAAAAAAATTCTTCCCAACCATGACACTTCCTTAGGCTTATTTCCCTCAACCATAAGGATAAGTGTTTATGCCAACAATATCACAACTCCTTATTCTTACATTTAAATGGGGGTGGAACCCATGCATGAGCATTAATGAAAACATTCCCTTCTTCAACTCAATACCCTTTCCTCAACCAAGTATGGGTAGTGGAAGTGGGTTGTGATCCAGGTGGATATCGATGGCTACCCACCTCTTCCACTGACTCATAATATCTCCATGTATTGGCAGTTTTTCTCCAGTTTTTAAGGTCTCAATTGAACAAAGTAATGTATGGAATACCACCTTCAATTCTAAAAAAGGCCTTTTTGTGTGGTTGGTCATGTATTTTGTCTTGACTAATTCTTTGGAAACATTCCTGGGGGATGATGGATGATATAATTGGAGTCATTCATAAAATCTTTTGTGGTCATATATTTGGATGGCATTCTCATCTTCAACAAAACTTGGGAAGAACATTTGCAACACATTTAGAAAATATTGAGCACTCTACGACAACAGAAGTTATATTTCAATCTTGAAAAATTCTCATACAATATGGATGAACATGGGGTGCATATGGACCCAACCAAAATCCAAGTGATTTGTGATTGGCCAGCTACAATGACTTTGACAGAACTCAACAGCTTCTTGGGACTTGCCAACTTCTATCGTAGGTTCGTGTTGGTGTTATCTCATATCATTTGTACCTTAAGCCAAGTGACCAAGGGTGGAGCTAAAGATAAGTTTTCCTACTCTGAGTCACAATAGACAACATTAAAGGATCTAAAATTCGACATCTACTTGGCACTGATCCTCACTTTGCCAAACCTGCATAATCCATTTGAAATTGAGAGAGATTCCTCTTACTATGCTATCTATTTATTCCTCACTCAACATGGACATCCAACGGCTTATCACAGCAAGATTATCTATTATGTTATTTTCAGGTATCCCACCCATGACAAGGAGATGTACTCCATTGTGCAAGAATGTCAATAATGGAAACATTATATTCTAGGAATGGAAATGGTCGTCCACACTAATCACAAGCCCATACAATTCATGCAAACACGGGGAAAGTTAGAAAATGATCGCCATCAGAAGTGGTTCATGTACTTGCAACAATTCCACTTGAATATTAAGTACAAGAAGGGAAACACAAACCATGTTTCAAATTTCTCAACTAGCCCCCAATTGTGGTGCTAACCACATCTCTTAACTCTTATGAGCACAAAACCTCTGGATGGCCCCAATTGTATGGAAGAAACCATGATTTTTTTGCTACATATCAGACACTAGGCGTAGGTAAAAAAGTCCCAAAATTTCACCTCCAGGAAGAAATGTTTTGCTATCTAGTCCATATTTGTGTTCCTTCAAGTGGGCATGAAATATAATTTGGGAGGCATATTACAGTCGGGTGGTAGGGAAATCCAATGTGGAGAAGATAATAGAAGTACTTCAAAAGTATTTCTATTGGAAAAAACTCTGGCAAGACATCACTAGGTATATCGAATCATGCATTGCATGTGATATTGCTAAACCTTCCATTAAGAAGCATGGGTTGTACACTACTCTACCTAGCCCAAACAAGCCCTGGGAGTTAGTCTCTATGGATTACATGTCATATTTTCCCTCCACCAAGCATGGTAACAATTGTATGTTTATGGTTGTCAATCGGTTCTCTAAGATGACCATTTTGGCACCATGCAAGAAGATTATCATGGGAGAAGCCACTGCTAAGATATTCTTTGAGTGTGTTTGGGTTCATTTTTTTCCACCATGGAAAAGTATTTCAGACAGGGATAATAGGTTCCTTAGTACCTTTTGGTCCAGCCTGTGGTCTCTGATGGACACCAAACTATCCAAATCAATTTCCTTCTGCCCCCAAACAGATGATAAAACATAGGTGTTCAATAGGATGATTGTACATATCCTTCACATGTACAAATCCATGCATCCACGTACAAGGGATGAGAGCCTTCCATATGCACAACATAGTTACAATAGATCCCTCCACAACTCTATTGGCAATGGCCATTTTCAGGTGTGCTCGGGGTTCCATCCATTGACCCCCATTGGCATAGCTCTTCCTATTGCATATACATAGGAAGATTCATACCCGGCTTATATCGAGGTAGATAGAGTAGCCAAAATTTTTGAATGGATCCATCACATCCAATAAAAGGTTCATAATATCTTGCAGAAAGTTAATGACAATTATAAGCAGTGACATGACTAGCATCGGGTTCCACACAAGTTTCAAATTGGTGATAAGGTGTGGTTGCATTTCAAAAAAGAGAACCTCATAGGACCCCATGGTTTTCCTAGACCACTCAAATATGGGCCTTACACCATCATGAAGGTTGTGGGTGCGAATGATTTTGAATTGAGTATTCCCCCTTTCCTTGGCTTGCACCCAATATTTAATGTGGAGATGCTTCAACCATATTTTCCACCTCTATTAGACACCTCGGAGGTGGTTGAGAATTTGGCCCCTACAAAAATCAACCCTAACTTAATTGATAAGGATACACTGGACCAAATAATGAACACCAAGATGAAGGGTACCTGCCAACAAAACATACAACTCTATCAGGTTGTCAAAAAAGGACAACTTATTTACCAAGGAAAATGGCTCACCATAAGTTAGTTTCAATAAAAGTTTCCCCATATGATGGAGGCACTTAACACAACAGGGAACATTTCTTCCAAATGGGGGATTATTGATCCAAGTGGATATTTATGGCCACCCACCTCTTCCACTGACTCATAATAGTTCCCCATCTTGGAAATTTTTTAGGTCTTGAACTTCCAACATGTTTTTAAGGCCCTAAACATTGTTTTTTGGCCTTGCAATAGATTAGGGTTGCTATGGAATTCCTAATCCTTGATCAATTTTTTTCTCATTGAGATCTTTCCAACGGGCTATTGTGTGCCCCAAACAGAGTTTGTATGTAGAAGTTGCAACCCTGAGATGTTGATGTATTAACTAGACTCCTCGAGGCTTGCATTCATTTTAGCCACTTGATCTCCTAGGGTTATGGTTTTGGATATTTAGGGTTTTTTCCTCTTATTTTTTACTACTTATGTTAAAATACCATTTTGGCCTCTTGTAATGTTCATCTTGTGAATGAGCATAACCGACGCATCTCTCTTCAGATATAAGATACCATCATGCTAGCTAGTTTGTATTTCTTTGCATTTCACACTCTTTTCCTATTTCATTTATTAATTGAATTTGGTTCTCACTATATTATTATGCTATATAAAATATTTTTACATGTGTGTGTATGCTCATATTCATGGATTTCATTTTGTTCTCTATACAATCCAGATCAGGGTTCCCCTTCCTAACAATAATACACCTCCATTTAGAGGATACTCTAGTAAAAAATCGTATATGGGTAGAAAAGGATGCATATGAAAATAAGGCATTATTTTGATAAAATCACCAGGAAACCCTTCACCCCCCGAATTGTGCAAGCATGGATCCCCCAAACTTACCTAAACTTACCAAGTCTAGGGACACCATAGGAGAATATCCTCAATGTCATTTGGAGGCATTTTCCATGCCTTAATTTGACTTCATGGGAAATAAAAACACCATATTTAATCTCTTTCCATGATCCCTAATAAGTGATACCCCTCACTAGTTTCATCATCCTCCTAAAGGGAAGATCTATGACCTCCACCTATTAGTATACCAATCCTTCCATCACTTTGACATTCCTAGACCTAATGACTTTGGAATGTCCATGCTCGTGGGCCTAAAGAAAGAATATAAGGAAGCATGTTCAACATTCATATGCCAATGGAAAAAGTCTTTTCATAACCTCACATTAGAGATTATTGAAGATTATGTTTATGATATCTTCACATCGACCCTAAACCAAGAAAACATAGATAAAGTGTTTCTCAAATACCTTCAATCAATAGAACATACCATCGATCTCCTCCTCCATATCCAAAATTCCTAGATGAAATATGTTATGTGAGAAAGAAAACCCAAACAACCTAAATCACAAGTCTGCAATCGAAATGCAATAGGTTATAGGGTGACAGATGAATTCCCACCTAAACTAATACTTGAATCATTCTCAATATCAAATGAAAGGATCAACCTAGCCCCTCTACCTCAACCACCAATATGTGGTGCAGATACCACAAGTGATATAGTCACAATATGGAATATCACCAAAAACTCAAACAATTGAACACATAAAATATCCAAACTAACCAACTTATTGAACCCATAAACCTCATCAAAGAAGAAAATTCCAAGCTTAGGACATATAAGGACCCCCATCAAACCATAACCCTCCTTCCAAATATTTCAAGAAGAGGAAGGGTACCTCTAATCCTACTTTCAATTCCTCCAATTAAGAAGAATGGGTTTCACCTTTTTCCCCTAATAAAAAGGAGAAGGCCCCATATCCCTCCTCCAAACAACCCCCTAAGGTTGCAAAGAGAGTCATCATGATATATAAGGTAATCGGTGAACTCGAATACACTCATTAATCAAAGTTTCAATTGTCCTTTTTCCTAAGAGGTTGCACCCTTTTTATAATTATTTGCTCAACCTCATTGACCTTTATATGATCCTTCAAATTTATTGGGTGGGTCTCTCTCCAAAACAACCCATGTTGGAGCTACCCATAGCCTCATACATGCCAAGGGTACCCTAACTTCCAATTGGATAGGATCCATCTCCTAGAACTAATAGAATCCCTCTAAGACTCCCATTCTTTCCCCTGCAACAACCATTCAAAATTAGACTCCCTTGGCGTCCTCTTCTTCCCATGTCTAGAACCCTTCTCTTCATGCCTCTGAGATCTCATTCATGGACATTCTCTAGGCATTCCCTAACTAAATGGATTACCTGATTGAGGCCCTATTGGAGTTCATTCCTAAACTTTCCCAAGCTTGGGCCCCTTCTGTTTCCTTAAAATTTTCTAGCATCCCCTCAATGACAAAATGAAAGTCCAATGTGATCATCAAGATCCACTACAATGGTTTCATGATTAAACATGCCAGTGTATACCTTTAATATTCCCTTCATAACATAGAATCTCTTATATATCATGCCATACTGATACCCACTTCTCTCTTTCTCTTTATACCTTCTATGGATTCAATAGGTTTAAGACCAAACCCCTAGGATATATTGAAATATCCTTGGCCCTTGGCCCTAAGGCAATGAACACTTATTTCCTAGTACTCTTACGAGAATTTAAGTACAAAATCATCCTTGCTCGCCCTTGGTTTGATGGATGGATATTCCCTACACCTTGATGGGAGAGCTCGTGTTCCTCCATGAAGGAAAGAATTATTCTATCCAGTGGAATCCTACTCCTTTATCTTGCCTTCCTTGAGTCATTCCCAAGACTTACCCTTTATTATCCTCTATTAAACCTTCCATCCTTTGTGGAGCTTCCTTCTCTTCTCCCCATATTGAAGCTTTCCTATCTAAATCAAACTCATATTCTAGCCTCAATTTCCCCTTCTCCTCAAATGATTTATCATCCTTAGGGGCACCTTGTGAAGAAACTTGAGGTTCCTAAGGATGCCCAACATGCCTATCAAATGACCTCTTGTTAGACACTAAGTTCAAGTTACTTTCAAACTATTTTCCTTGTTGTTTTAGGATTGTTTTCTCATTGTCCAAAAAAACTAACAAATGTAAACTTTACCCACTCTGAAATATTCCCTTAAGCGTTGATTTGATGCTCTTTAGTGCCTCTTGTTATAAGGTTTAATGATTGATATATTTGTTGTCCAAGTTAGCCTTCTTTAACATGCATTAAACATCAAATGCAACTATAGGATCTTTAACAACCTACAACTAAAAATACTAAGCAAACCATGACAAATGTACCCAAGTATTTTTGGTCAACATGACCCTGGAAAAATCCCCATGGGGAAAAACAGTAAGAGAAATATATATATATA
>WSFP011462987.1:0-18667 GCA_009831015.1 Picea engelmannii
TTGAAGAAAATGAGTCATACTAATTCAAGAGATGTAGATCCACACTTATACCAACAATTGATTGGATCACTGATGTACCTGGTTAACACCAGACCGGACATTTGCTATGCAATAAATGTGCTTAGCCAGTTTATCATCCAACTGAGGCAGACACACTGGATAGTTGCAAAACATGTATTGAGATACTTATGAGGAACAATTGGTTATGGCCTAAGATATGCCTCCAATGTGGACTTGAGCCTGCAAGGATATGCCGATGCAGATTGGGTAGGAAGCGCAATAGACAAAAAAAATCACCTCTGGTTGTTGCTTCACTTTAGGGTCTGTCATGGTTTCCTGATGTAGCAGAAAACAATGCTCTGTGGCATTAAGCACCATAGAGGCAGAGTACATTGCATTGAGTGTAGCATTCCACGAAGCAGTGTGGCTTCACAAACTTCTGACTGACTTGTTCGAACATGAGATGGATCCTACTACTATTGATTGTGATAACCAGAGCTATGTAAAGCTTTTTGAGAACCATGTGTTTCATGACAGATCAAAACACATTGAGATAAGGTATCACTATATCAGAGATATGGTGCATAGGAAGACAATGCACGTGCAATATCTTCCTACTCGTGAACAGATCACATATATCTTCACCAAAACACTTGCCAAGACAAATTTCGAGTATTTTCGTGAGAGACTTGGCCTGGTGGAAAATGCCTCCCTAGCTGAGAGGGAGTGTTGATGATTGCAGCTACATGAGACATTCTCTAGAACACAAACCTGAGAGGGGTGTGTGGTTCCTATCTGAGACAGAGCTGGAACGTAGAGATAGCCTCCTCTGAGAAGAGCGTCGATGAGAAACTTTAGATGACTCTCCTGTGTAATGCAGTGGAAAAGAAGATCTGTTGAGTGGACGTCCATGTGGATGAGCATAGGTGAACGTGATCCTAGTGGCTGAGCACTAGTGAAGAAGTGGTTCTTTTGTGTAATGCAGTAAGCTATATATATGGACATCCCTATGGATGTGCCCCTAGTGGTTGAGAACTAGTGGGTGTATGAGATCCATTGCTATATTGTTCAAGAGTCAGACCTGCCTGTAACCCTAATTGTAATGTAAAGGGTACAGGTCGGCCCACCTTAATATGATAGATAATTAATGTAAAAGATAATTAATTTCATTATTATTAATTATATTTTGAGTTAATGAGGTCGGCCATGTTGTGCCAATAGACACTTATGTTGACAGGACAAGTCTAATACAAGTAAAGGTAAATTCCCCATTGAGGAAACACATCTTGTGTGTGAGTTTGGAAATTCAGCAAGTACACCTTCTTGGGACAAGTGCACACCTCTCTTGGGGGATATTCTTCTATGGTTTGCAAGCACCCTCTTGTGTTCTAATTTTTCTTGGTGGTGAAGGTATTTCTCTTGAAGAATATAGCAAAGGATTTTGGCTAGGTTTTCTTCCCTTGTTGAGAAGGGTTTCCCATGATACTTCTTGTGTTCTTGTGCATGGTGTTTCTTCTTGTGATCTTGGTTTCTGCAACTAAATTGGTTATGGTTTAAGTTAAATTCTAAAAATGGAATGAACTTCATTCTTAACGAAGTTCATTCCATTTTTAGCATTTAAATTAAACCATAACCAAGATCACAAGAAGAAACACCATGCACAAGAACACAAGAAGTATCATGGGAAACCCTTCTCAACAAGGGAAGAAAACCCAACCAAAATCTTTTGCTATATTCTTCAAGAGAAATACCTTCACCACCAAGAAAAACTAGAACACAAGAGGGTCCTTGCAAACCCTAGAAGACTAACCCCCAAGAGAGGTGCACACTTTTCCCAAGAAGGTGCACTTGCTGAAATTTCCAAAATCACACACAAGATGTGTTTCCTCAATGGGGAATTTACCTTTACTTGTATTAGACTTGTCCTGTCAACATAAGTGTCTATTGGCACAACAGGGTCGACCTCTCTATCCCATAATATAATTAATATTAACCAGATTAATTATCTTTTACATTAATTATCAATTACATTAAGGTGGGGTTGGCATGTACCCTTTACATTACAATTAGGGTTACGGGAAGGTCTAACTCTTGAAAAATATAGAAAGGGATCTCATACACCCACTAGTGCTCAGCCACTAGGGGCACATCCATAGGGATTTACATATCTCTGGCTCACTGCATTACACAGAAGAACCACTCTCACTAGTGTTGAGCCACTAGGATCATGTTCACATGTGCTTCCCCATAGGCATGGCCACTCAACAGATATTTTTTCCCACTGCATTACACAGGAGCTTCATCTAGAGTTCATCATAAAATCTATGTTCAAAAGAGGCTAATACATCATCTTCATTTATGTCCCATGATGATGCACCCATCTCTTTGGGAATTCACATGTTCACCTTGTGCTCAGCCACAGGAACGTCCAACTCTGTAGATCTCCTTTCTCACTACGTTACACAAGAGAATCATCTGGAGTTATTCTCAACTCTCTGTAAGGAGGAGGCCATATCTGCGTTCCAGCTCTATCTCAGATAGGAACCACACACCCCTCTCAGGGGTTCTCTCTCAGGTTTGTGTCCTGGAGAATGTCTCACATAGATGCAATCATCAACACTCCCTCTCAGCTAGGGAGGAATTATTCGTCATGTCAAGTCTCACATGGATGTACTTTGAACTTTGTCTTGGATGTAATCATCAACACTCCCTATCAACTATGGAGATGTCCTTCACCAAGATAACTTGGTGAAGATGTTTGCAATATGCTCATGTGTAGGAAGGTACTGCATGTGTATTATTTTCGTCTGCATCATGTCTCTGATATAATGATATTTTATCTCAACATGTTTCGATCTATCATGAAACACTAGGTTCTCAAAAAGATTTACACACAACTTTGGTTATCATCATAGAATCCATCTCATGATCAATTAAATCTGTCAGAAGCTTGTGAAGCCACATTGCTTCACAAACTCAATGATGTATACTTTGCTTCTGTGGTACTCAAGGCCACGGAGTTTTGTTTCCTGTTGCACCAAGAAACATGGAAAAATTCATGGTAAAACAACAACCAGATGTGTTCTTCCGACCCACTGTACTCTTTTCTCAATCTGTATCTGCATATCTTTGCAAAATCAATTTCACACTGGAGGCATATCTCAGGCCATATCTAATTGTGCCTTGTGTATATCTCAATACATGCTTACTGCTATCCAGTGAGTCTGTCTCGGCTGACTCATGGATTGACTAGGCACATTCGTTGCATAACATATATCAGGTCTGGTGTTAACTAGATACATCAATCATCCAATCAGTTGTCGATCAATCTCGTCTAAATCATCATCATTTATTTTCTTCAAATCCATTATCATAGGGGTAGGCATGGATTTTCACTTCTGTCATACTAAATATCTTCACTGTGTATTTTCCTTGACTTGGGAAAATCTCATCAGTCCTCTGTCATACTTCTTGTCCCAAGAAGTAATGCATCATACTTAGATCCTTCATCTCAAAATCAGGAGTCAAAGCTTACTTATATCCAACAACAAGGTTTTCTGAATAAGTCATCAAAATTAGGCTCTCATCACCAACATTGTAATAATATAGGTTTGGATCAACAACACTCTTGCTAAAACCCAAACTCATTAAGAATCCATCCATCTGATATCATTTCCAACTCATGGATGGTAGTAAGGATGGAAGTGTATCGGGCTTATTGGATCAAGTGTCTCATCATGGACAACTCCCTCTGTTTGTGAGAAACCTCTGGATATAGATCTCACTTTGTATTTCTCGACACTTCCATCAGATGCATGCTTGATCTTATAGATCCACTTGGAATTCATCACGGACTTCCCTTCAGTTATTTGAACAATATCTTATACATCATTCTTAAGATATATGTGTATTCTTCTATTGTGGCATCTTTCCATACTTGTTCTCATGTTGCTTCTCTATGACAAGGAGGCTCAGAATAAATGATGTGGCTCATGGCTAAAGAGTAGCTCGAAAAATCTCTTTGTTCTATAGAGATGTGCCTTGAGAGGCTTGTATGTTTCTCTGCCTCCTGCAGAGTGAGCCTAGGCAGGCCTTTTATGCCTTACTACAATATCTCTGAACATATCAACTGGAGCAATTGGATCAGCTGGAATAATATTTGTCTCCCTCTGAATTGCTGAAGGGGGAGAAGGTATTGTCTCACTGTCAATATCCATCTGAGATTCTATGGATCTTTGAAAGGCTATCTTTTCTTCAAGGACAACATCTCTCCTTGTCTCAATCTATCTATGACCAGGGATGTCGATATGGAATGTCTTTGAAGATTCACTGTTATCCCATAAACATATCCTTTCTCCCTGAAGGGTCTAGCTTGGACTTCTTCTCTTTGGGTACATGAAAATACAATGGGCACCCAAATATCTTGAAGTGTTCACCCTCAGGCTTCCCTCCGGTGAAGGCTTCTTTGGGAGTTATGTTTTTAAAAGTCTAGTGAAGACTCTTGTTCTGAACATCTATTGTGTCATGCATGCTTCTGCACATAGAATCATAGAAATATTTTGATCATGCATTATTGCATCGGTTGCCTCAATGATGGTTCTATTCTTCCACTTTCTCAAATAGTTTTTACTCCCTTTTAGTCGAGTGACTCCCTCTGAAGGATAAACATCTTCCTTTGTTGTTAACCTATTTGGAACAAGAAAACAAGAGGAACCAAAACAAGAATATCTCTTAAAGGAGAATAATGATTACATCTCTAGAATCAAAACAATTTAAGGATTGTTGTCACAGCTACAACACCTACTTGTAATGTAGCAAACTTTAGAAATATAGGTTAGAGGAATGATAGTTACAACAATAAAACCTGGAGTCTTCACTTCCAGTGTGTTGTTCCTTTGAATGCACTGAGATGCCTCTGGATCCATGACTTCAACAAAAGGTTCCTTCCTCCTACAATTTCCCTCATGAAAATGATACAAATAATATATATACAAGTGCATACCTAAGGGTGCTAATGTGATTTCTCCAATGGCTCGTGGCTGATCTTTGTCCTCTTGACATCTTCATGAAGAGGGTAGTCATAGTGTCACCTTTCTGTATCACCCACAATAAGCCTTCCTCTGAAGTCTTGTCTTCCAGGAACTTGAGGTTGCTTGATCCATCAAGTTTATCTTCCATCATAGTTATGTTCATCATAATTTTAGATTCTTCACAAACCCTTGTCAACTGGGCTAGAAAACCTAACGGCTAGGCTAGGATAGCACTTTTAGGTTTTTTTGGACTTATGAATACCAACAATAATCCTTTGAAATATAGGAGAACACTGATGAGCTAAAGAGCTCCTTCAATGAGTTGCAGAAACCCTAATTCTGAAATTTCTGCAGAAATTAGCGAAACCCTAGGGTCAAAATTTCAAAATGCTAGGAATTTTACTCTAAGAGTCTCTGGAGGTGCGATGGAGGAGGCCGTACTCTCATATTCCAAAATTAACCCCAATGTTCAAGTATTAAGTGCTGAAACACCTCAGAAAGGAGGGTCGTATAGATTTTCTGGAAACCCTAAGAGGGCCATACGGTTCTGCAGATAAAAAAAAAAAGAGGAGACTAGTGGATGCTTGTGCAATGGGTTCTTCAAGACTTACTCTATGAAGTCAGAGAAAAAGTTAGAAGGGGATTCTAACCTCATAGCATGGAAGACAAGGATTGACCTCGTCCTTACCAAGAATAAAGTGTTGGAGATCGAGAAAGGCAAAGATCACGGAACCACAGTTTGAAGCGAGAAAAGAGAAGGAACCTCAGAGCATTGCAGTTATGGAGAAGTTCAAGGACAATGACATCAATGCTTTGAGTATCATAGTGGACTCAGTAAAATACCACTTGATACCCTACATATCTCATCTTGACTCATCTAAGAAGATGTACGATGTCCTAACTAACCTCTTCTCAGTCAGAAATATTAGACAAGTAATGAGTCTGAAGAATGAGCTCTGTGACATGAAAATGAATGATGATGATAGCATAACATCATACTTTGTAAGAATCTCTCGGTCAAGAGATAAACTACAAGTTATTGAAGAAATCATTTCAGAAAAGGAATTTGTAAATATAGTACTCAATGGTCTTCCCAAGACTTGGGATGCATTTGCCACAAGCATGAACTCAAGAAAGGAGTATCCCACATTTGAAGAACCTTGGACTTGATGTGCACAAGAAGAATCAAGGATTAATGAAAAAGAGAAATTCCAAAAGAAATATGATGATCAAGCCTTCATAGAAAAGTTCAAGAATTTCGGGAACAAGAAGAATTTTGGCTTAAAGAAGAAACCAAATCAAGAAAATTATATGTCAAAGATACAATGCTTCAACTACTGAAAATATGGTCACTACAGGAACCATTGTCCTTAGTTAAAGGAAGGAAACAGACGAAGCAACAGTTTTCGAAGAAAGAGAACCCTCAAAGAAATCCAAGGAGGATAAAATAGACTTCTTCTTCTAGTCAAGGTACCAATATTCTTCATAGTTCTTGTACATACCATGTTTACATAGTTCCTGTACATATCATGTATATCTATTTCTTAGAAAATAAGATGGTCAGTGAAGCAAAACCTATGGAAGAATAAAAAGATAAGGATTGTTATTATGATGACTACAAGTCAAGAAATACACATGAAAAATATGAATTACATTGACAATCTTTGGTAGCAATTCATGTGGAAGCTATTATATAAGTAACAACTGCCAAATGGGCCACAATTAGAATCAAACTTGAAGAGACCCAGAAGGCGTCAGACCAGAAAGAAGTCAATGATCAAGAGGAAACTAGAATAAAACTTGTGACACTTTGCAGAAAGCAATAAGGATGCAGACGTAAGCATGGACTCTCTTAGATGGAGGGAGTTGATTGCATAATTCCAAAGAAGAGCATGCATTCAGGCATGAAGTCTGGATTATGAGGGAGCTAATCCTAAATGATATGATCCATTAAAGAATCTGTGAAGATTATAAAGTATATTTGCATGTTCCCCATTGAAAGTAGCAGCCATGATAAGCAACACGTGTTCAGAAGAAGTCTTCTTCGAAAAGAAGCCTTCAGTATCCTTGGTGGTCCATCTACATCCATGTTCCTATGATGAAAGGAAGAAGTTGGAATCTTCAGGAAGAAAAGGGCATGCAATATATAGAAGACTCCATGGACCCAAAAGCTAAGGAGGAACATGAGGAAGAACATAAAGATTCCAAATAGAAAGAAAATCCAGAACAACCCGTTATTATACCGAGAATCATAAGAATACCATCTTGGTTTGAACCCACTAGAAGCAATCAAGCAGAAGAAACGGAAGTTGTGATGAAGAACAGTGTATGTAAGAAAATGTGAAAAGACTTATGAATGGAAGCCTTGCGAGATTCAGAACTAGATATTCTTCCAGAAGGAGGGAGAAGACTATGACAACAACTTGTTCCAGTAAACTAGATATACCTCTTAAAGTATCCACAGATTGAAATTTACATGTAAAAGATTGTTCTTCCCAATAAATCAAATTGAGAGAGAAGATTATACCAGAAAGAGACTCATGTATACAAATGGAAGAATACCTTGTATGGATTTAAGTAACTTGATGCAAAGTATCTCATACATAGCAGAAGCTTAGCGAAAACTTCCTATAACAAAAGAATTGATACTTGGATATGTTTCAGTTTGAGCCTTGCCACAATGTCATGGGCTAGCAAGAAACAGAATTCTGTTGCACTCAACACATCAGAAGAAGAGTATATTGCAGCTTGTGATGCTTGTACATAAGCAATGTGGCTTTGTAAGTTGGTTTATGGACCGTCTGATCAGGTGCTAAATTCAACCATGATATATTGTAATGATCAGAGCTATGTGAAGCTTTCAGAGAAAATATTGTTCCATGATAGGTCAAAGTACATGAAGATCAAGCATTATATTCTCTATGATAAAGTCCATAAGAGAGAGTTGGTTCTCAAGTATATCTCCACAAATGAGCAGATAATAGATATTTGGGTAAAGCCTATGTTCAAGATGAAAAGTTTGTGTACTTAAGAGACAAGTTGGGGCTTGTGGAGATGACTTCCTTATTGAAAAAGGAAGTGATTACTCCCAGGCTTGGAGGGAACACTAATATGTTATTTCATTTATGGAAATTCATTTTCCAGTTCGGAAAATGGTCTAGGATGAGCAGTTTCTTTCCAGTTCGGAAAGTGGTTTGAGATTTATGACAGACAATCATTTTCTAGTTTGGAAAATGGTCCAGATCAAACAATGATTTTCAGAATGAAAATGGTCTAATAGATTGTTGATGTACCATAGACAATGATTCCCCTTGTGGCCAGTGTGGGGGAATGATCTAGTGCAGTCATTCTTCTTGGCAGTCACTCTGAGTAGTGGTCAAGTAGAATGGTCTTCCTCGTCGGGCAGTCATTCTTTCAAAGTTCACAGATGTGAGCAGTTTTGAAGAATGGTCTGTTTTTTAGGTTGGTGCAGGACAATCATTTCCTTAGGAAATCGTCCAGACAGTCATTCCCTAAGGTAGACTCATTCTCTCCATGTTGCACTATGGTTAGTGCCGAAGGAATGGCCCACTTAGGTGAATGGTCTAGGTTCATCAATCAGGGACATGCATTCCCTAGGACAGACTCATTCTCTCCAGGTTGCACTGTGATTAGTGTCGAAGGAATGGCCCAATTAGGTGAATGGTACATGCTCTAAAATCAGGGACATTTATTCATCTATGCTTGGGAAGAATAGTCCAGATAGCCCATGGCTGATGTTTTACTTTATGAGGGAAGATGCTCTTCCAGATCTCATAGATGTGAGTGGGAAAATGGCCCAGATGACTCAGTTTGTATCATGATATTGTGATATCAGGTGATATGATTATTGTGGAGATTGTATGTCTATGGACAGTAATTGCATGACATTGTGATGGATGTGTTCCACTAGTTGTGACTGTGCTTCACTTATTAGTAGTTGTGTGCTACTAGGTGTTTTTGTGTACCACTAGATAGTAGTTGTGTACTACTACGGATAGACACAGTTGTGTTCAATTGAATGACATTGTTATGATTTCCATGGAGACTATCACTAGTGTTGAGAGATAATTACAAGCTAGATGAATAGTCAGTATGTTGAAGGAAAGACATTCTCCCTATGGAAAATGGTCTAGGACAGTCATTCTTCTAGGACATATGTCTGGATTCGAAGAATAGTCCTCGTAGCCCATGGCGTGGCTTACAACATCTATTGGAACAATTATTCTTATAGGACATATGTCCGGATTATAATAATGGTTCTTATATCACTCTATGGAGTGAGAGACTTATTCAACATCATGCCCGATTACCCAGATGGAGTACGGCTTCGAGAGATGATGCAGTCGATCCTATCAAATGATATTGAAAGTGATGATGGTGCTCATGATTTGATCATAAGATATCCTATGTGGCTATGATGATGCTACTGGTTGAATGGTTTGTTTGTGCTCAAGACCATTCCCTTTAATACTGGTGATGATTGTAGCTATGTGAGACATTCTCCAGGACACAAACCTAAGAGAGAGCCCCTGAGAGGGGTGTGTGGTTCCTATCTAAGACATATCTGGAATGTGGCCTCCTCCTTACAAAGAGTTGAGAAGAACTCCAGACGATTCTCCTATGTAACGCAGTGAGAAAGGAGATCTGCAGAGTTGGACATGTTTGTGGCTGAGCATAAGGTGAATGTGTGAAATCCCAAAGTGTTGGGTGCATCGTCATGAGACATAAATGAAAATTATGTATTAGCCTCCTTTGAGTAGAGAGTTTATGAGAAAATCCAGATGACTCTCATGTGAAATGTAGTGTGAAAGAAGATATGTTGAGTGGACGTGCCTATGGACGAGCACAGGTGAACGTGATCCTAGTGGATGAGCACTAGTGAAGAAGTGGTTCTTCTGTGTAATGTAGTGAGCCAGAGATATGGACATCCCTATGGATGTGCCCCTAGTGGATGAGCACTAGTGAGTGTATAAGATCCCTTGTTATATTGTTCAAGAGTCGGACCTTCATGTAACCCTAATTGTAATGTAAAGGGTATACGTCGACCCCACCTTAATGTAATTGATAATCAATGTAAAAGATAATTAATCTAGTTAATATTAATTATATTATGAGATAGAGAGGTCAAACCTTTTGTGCCAATAGACACTTCTATTGAGAGGTCAAGTCTAATATAAGTAAAGGTAAATTCCCCATTGAGAAATCATATCTTTTGTGTGAGTTTGGAAATTTCAACAAGTACACCTTGTTGGGAAAAGTGTGCACCTCTCTTGGGTGCTAGTCTTCTAGGGTTTGCAAACACCCTCTTATGTGCTAGGTTTTCTTGGTGGTGAAGGTATTTCTCTTGAAGAATATAGCAAAGGATTTGGTTGGGTTTTCTTCCCTTGTTGAGAAGGGTTTCCCAGGATACTTCTTGTGTACTTGTGCATGGTGTTTCTTCTTGTGATCTTGGTTGTTGCAAATTGTTTATGGTTTAAGTAAAATGATAAGATGAAATGAACTTCTTTCTTAATCCTTTCTTATTGAAAAATCAACTTGGTATCAGAGCATAGGTCTTGAAGAACCCATTGCACAAGCTACAAGTTTTTACCAGACATCCCTCCTCTTTTGCAGAACCGTACAGCCCTCCTAGGGTTCCCAGAAATTTTGTACGACCCTCTTCTTTTGGGTGCTTCAGCCCCTAAAACTTGGACGTTCAGGCAAATTTTGGCATAGGAGAGTACGTCCTTCTCCAACGCACCTCCAGAGACTCTCAGAGTGAAATTCCGAGCATTTTGAAAATTTGGCCCTAGGGTTTCGCAATTTTCTGAAGATTTTTGCTTTTAGGATTTCTGCAGCTTTTTGAAGAAGCCTTCATGATTACATGTGTTCTTCTAACTTTCAAGGCTTATTGTTGGCAGTCATAAGCCCAAAAAAACCTAAGGTTACTAACCTAGACTAGCCATTAGGTTTTTTAGCCCAGTTAACAAGGGTTTGTGAAGAATCTATTAATATGATGAACACAACTGCAATGGAAGATAAGCTTGATGGATCAAGAAAATTCAAGGTTTCTGGAAGACAAGACTTCAGAAGAAAACTTATTGTGGGTGATACAAAAAGGTTTACCAGAGACATCTATTTATGAATGGAAGGAAGATAATGACAAGACAAGGAAGCCGATCATCTACACAGGCTCTTACATTGAAGGGCAAACTTCAAAGTAACAAGATGACAAAAGGTGACACCGTGACTACCTTCTTCATGAAAGATCTTAGAGGACAGAGATCAACCAGGTGCCATTGGAGAAATCATATCAACACCCTCAGGTATGCACTTGTATATATATTATTTGTATCATTGTCATGAGGGTAATTGCAGGAGGAAGGAACCTTTTGCTGAAGTCATGGATCCAAAGGGATCTTAGTGCATTCAAAGGAACAACACATTGGAAGTGAAGACTTTAGGTTTGATTGTTGTAATTGTCATTCCTCTAACATATATTTACAAAGTTGCTTGCATTACAAGTAGGTTTTGTAGTTGTGACAACAATCCTTAAATTGTTTTGATTCTAGAGATGTACTCATTATTCTCCTTTAGGAGATATGCTTATGTCGGTTATTTTTGTTTTCTTGTTCCAGACAGGTTAACAACAAAGGAAGATGTTTATCCTTCAGAGGGAGTCAAAACTATTTGAGAAAGAGGAATATTAAAACCATCATTGAGGCAACCAATGCAATAATACATGATCATAATCCTTCTATGATTATATGAGCAAAAGCATGCATGACACAGTATATGTTTAGAACAAGAGTCTTCAACAAAATTTGAAAAACATAACTCCCGAATAAGCCTTCACTAGAGTGAAGCCTGATATTGAACACTTCAGGATATTTGGGTGCCCAGTGTATTTTCATGTACCCAAAGAGAAGAAGTCCAAGCTAGACCCTTCAGGGAGAAAGAATACACTTATGGGATAACAGTGAATCTTCGAAGACATTCCAAGATCAACATTCCTGGTCAAAGATAGATTGAGACAAGCAGAGATGTTATCCTTGAAGAAGAGATAGCCTTTCAAAGATCTAGATAATCTCATATGGAGATTGATAGTGAGACAATACCTTATCCCCCTTCAGAAGTTCAGAGGGAGACAGACATTATTCTAGCTAATCTAGTTGCTCCATTTGATATGTTCAAAGATATTGCAGTAAGGGCATAAAAAGGCATGCCTAGGGTCAAAAAAACTCTGCTAGAAAGCAGAGAAACATACAAATCCCTCAAGGGACACCTTGAGAAAGAAAAAGAGTTTTTCAAATCTATCCTTCAGTCATGAGCCACTTCATTGAAGAAACAAAACGAGAAACAGGTATGGCAAGATGCCATAACAGAAGAATACCAGTGTATATTAAAAAATGATGTATAAGATATTATTCAGAGACTAGAAGGGAAGTATGTGGTAAATTCCAAGTGGGTCTATAAGAGCAAGCATGAAGCTGATGGAAGTGTCAATAAATACAAAGCCAGATGATTCTCACAAACAGAGGGAGTTGTCTATGATGAGACACTTGATCCAGTAAGCCCAATACACTTCCATCTGTACTACCATCCATGAGTTGGAAACTATATCAGATGAATGGATTCTTGATGAGTTTGGGTTTCAGCAAGAGTGTTGATGATCCAAACCTATATTATTACAGTGTTGGTGACGAGAGCCTGATTTTGATGACTTATTCAAAAATCCTTGTTGAAAACAAGTAATCCTTGACTTTTGATTTCAAGATGAAGGATCTGAGTATGATGCTATACTTCCTAGAAGTATGACAGAGAACCAATGAGATTTTCCCGAGTCAAGGAAAATATACAATGGGAATATTAAAGAAGTTCAGTATGACAAAATACAAAAACACTGTGATAGATTTGAAGAAAATGAATGATGATGATTCAGACAAGATTGATCCAGAGCTGATTGGATCATTGATGTATCTGGTTAACACCAGACCTGATTCATGCTATGCAGTGAATATGCTTAGCCAATCCATGAGCCAGCCGAGACAGACTCACTGGAGAACAATAGAGCATGTATTTAGATATACACGAGGCACAGTTTGATATGGTCTGAGATATGCCTCCAAGTGTGAAATTGAGTTTGTAGGGATATGCCTATACAGATTGAGAAGAGAGTACAGTGGATTGGAAGAGCACATCCAGTTATTGTCTTACCGTGAAGTTTGCCATGGTTTCCTGATGCAGCAGGAAACAAAACTCTTTGGCCTTGAGTACCACATAAGCATAGTATATAGCATCGAGTGTGCGAAGCAATGTGGCTTCACAAGCTTCTAACAAATTTACTTGATCATGAGACAGATTCTATGATGATAACAAGATTCGTGTGTAAAGCTCTTTGAGAATCTAGTGTTTCTTGATGGATCGAAACATGTTGAGATGAAATATCATTATATCATAGATATGATGCAGAGGAAAATAGTACACATGCAATACCTTCCTACACATGAGCAGATTGCAGACATCTTCACCAAATTATCTTGGTTAAGAATACCTCCCTAGTTGAGAGGGAGTGTTGATGACTACAACCAAGACAACGTTCAAAGTACATATGTGTGAGACTTGGCATGATGAAGAATGCCTCCCTAGCTGAGAGGGACTGTTGATGATTGCAGCTATGTGAGACATTCTCTAGGACACAAACCTGAGAGAGATCCCTTGAGAGGGGTGTGTGGTTCCTATCTGAGATAGATATGGAATGTAGATATGGCCTCCTCCTTACAGAGAGTTGAGAAGAAATCCAGACAATTCTCATGTGTAATGCAGTGAGAAAGGAGATATGTAGAGTTGGACATGCCTGTGGCTGAGCGCAAGGTGAACGTGTGAAATCCCAAAGTGTTCGGTGCATTGTCATGAGACAGAAATGAAAATGATGTATTAGCCTCCTTTGAGCAGATATTTGATGAGAAACTTCAGATGACTCTCTTGTGTAATGCAGTGGGAAAGAAGATCTATTGAGTGGACGTGTATGTGGACGAGCACAGGTGAACGTGATCCTAGTGGCTGAGCACTAGTGAAGAAGTGGTTCTTCTGTGTAATGCAATGAGCCAGAGATATGGACATCCCTATGGATGTGCCCCTAGTGGATGAGCACTAGTAGGTGTATAATGTCCCTTGCTATATTTTTCAAGAGTGAGGCCTGCCTGTAACCATAATTGTAATGTAAAGGGCACATCTCGGCCCCACCTTGATGTAATTGATAATTAATGTAAAAGATAATTAATCTGGTTAATATTAATTATATTATGAGATAGAGAGGTCGAACCTATTGTGCCAATAGACACTTTTGTTGATAGGTCAAGTCTAATGTAAGTAAAGGTAAATTCCCCATTGAGGAATCATATCTTTTGTATGAGTTTGGAAATTTCAGCAAGTACACCTTCTTGGGAAAAGTGTGCACCTCTCTTGGGCACTAGTCTTATAGGGTTTGAAAGCACCCTCTTGTGTGCTAGGTTTTCTTGGTGGTGAAGGTATTTCTCTTGAAGAATATAGTAAAGGATTTGGTTGGGTTTTATTCCCTTATTGAGAAGGGTTTCCCAGGATACTTCTTGTATACTTGTGCATGGTGTTTCTTCTTGTGATCTCGGTTGCTGCAAATTGTTTATGGTTTAGTAAAATGTTAAGATGAAATGAACTTTTGATCTAGGTGGATATTGGTGGCCACCTGCCTATTCCACTTAAACCCACACCATTGTTTCTTTCGGTTTTTCAGTTTCCTTAATTGTAGCACAATTTACTATTTTTAGCAGTTTTTCGAGTCATGAACTTCTGGAGCCGTTTTGAGGCCCTAAACAACGTTTTTTGGGCATGAATGCTCCGACAAATATAAGTTCTTTTTGAACTTGATATTCACTATCAGCAGTGTAGTCCTCGGATAGATCTTTCTAACGATGTATCATGTGTGTCAAACGAAGATAGTATGCCAAAGTTACGACCCTTTGAAATTGATGTACCAATTTACCCCAACGGGGCCCATATTATGGCGTTTCATCTCCTAGGGTTAGGTTTTTGGATGTTTAGGGTTTTCCATTATTTCTCAATAATATATAGGCTTTTGAGCCTCATTGTAACACAGAGTTCATAGGCCAGTAGCCGCCACATCTCTTCTCAGAGATAAGCTACCATCGCCTGAGCTATTTTATTTCCATTATGTCTGTAAGCATATTTCAGTCATTTGTTGTTAATGAAATGAAGTTTTACTTCTGGTGCATATCTTTGTTTATGTGTATTTATGTATTTCATTGTGTTCTTGCATAAATCTGGATCAGTGGTATCATAGCAGTATGCTCTTTCTCGATCCTTCTTTGCATGTCCCCAACGAGATCAGGGTATAATGAGTTAGGGCTCGACCTAGTTGAATTGTTGCAAGATCAGCCTCGCAAACCCCAACGACCACCCATGGGGGAAGAAAAAAAAGATGAGGGAGCAGGAGATCCTATCAAATTATTGCTCGAGGAGGCCCTCGAGAAACAAAGGAACGCGATGATGGACAACTTTGCCCAGATCCTTCAACAACTGCCCACTAGCAGCGCATCTACATCCAACAGCCACTCTGGAGGCACCACTCCTTTTAAGGTACAAGTAAACTTTGGCATTCCCTATTTGAGGGCCAAATAGATGCAGATGGCATTGATAGATGGTTGAATCTGCTAGAAGGATATTTCTAAATCAGAAGCAAGGGAAAGGTACCCCCAAACCGCCGAACAAAGGACCAAGCCAAGGCGGGGCAGCCTAGGACAACCCGTCAAATCCGCAAGTAAAGAACAACATCACGAAGCCAAAAAAGGACACAGGGAAGTGGTGTGAGTTCCATAAGAGCTCCACTCACAACACAAGTGAGTGTCGGGCCAAGCAGTCACTGGTAGCTGAGTTGAAGGCTTCTGAATCAGATGCAGGCTCTGACTCTGAATCAGAACCCAACAAGGGGAGTGACAAGGGGAAGTAGATTATCGATGCGGAGCCCAATGCCACCATTGCCACCGCAAAGATCTAGAAGAAGAAACCGAAAGATCCAGAGGAGGCAGAGCACCTCTTCCATTCCCAAATGTGGGTAAAGGGTTCCCCGTTGCAGTTCATTATCGACAGCAGGAGCCAGAAGAACCTCATCTCAGTAGAGGTCATGAAACGGTTGGGCTTGCCGACCACAGCACACCCACAACCATACACCATCTGGTGGCTGCACCAAGGACAGGACCTCCATGTAAGCCAACAATGTCGCCTTTCCTATAGCATCAAGCCCTTCACGGATGAGGTATTATGTGACATTGCTCCTCTTGATGTTTCTGATGTATTATTAGGCGAACCATACTTGTGGAAGCGACATGTTGTGTATGAGTCTAGGCCTCATGTTGTTATTATTACTTTGGGCAATAAGTTGTACAGGATACCAGAAATAGCACCACCTATAGCCATCTCTTTGGTTACTACAAAACAATGCAGTAAGCTCATTGTCAAAACTAGGAAATTTGTTTTCCTGATGATCTTCCCTTAAGGAAAGAAGAAGACTGTGACTACGACCTCAAGACAGGGCCCCTCTGCACGACAACAACATATGGATAAGGTCATGGAGGAGTACGAGGACATATTTACCTCCCCCGCAGGGGTGCCTCTACACTATCAGGTCAAGCACCCCATCGATCTTACCCCACGTGCATTGTTGCCTAATGGACCGATCTATTGGCACTCTGTTCTAGAGAATGACAAAATCAAGAGGCAGATTCAGGAGTTGTTGCAAAAAGGTCACATCTGGCCGATTTCATCGCCCTGTGGGAGCCCGATCATGCTAGTGCAGAAGAAGGATGGGACTTGGAGACTCTGCATTGACTATCGGGCACTGAACAAGATCATTGTCTGGAATAGATACCTGATCCCACGAATTGATGACCTTCTAGACCAACTCAAGGGGGAAAAATATTTCAGCAATATCGACTTGAAGTCTGGGTATCACCAGGTACCAATCGAACCATCTGATGTGTGGAAGACTGACTTCAAATCCAAGGAGGGCCTTTTCGAATGGTTGGTCATGCCTTTCGGGTTGACGAATGCCCCTGCAACCTCCATGAGACTAATGGACGACATATTGAAACCATTCACCAACTCATTTGTAGTGGTGTACTTGGATGACATTCTGATCTTCAGCCAGACTTGGGAAGAGCACCTCCACCACATATGACAATTCCTCCAAACACTGCGACAACACAAGTTGTGCGCCAATTTGGAGAAGTGCACTTTTGGCATGACCCAGGTTCAGTATATGGGATACATTATTGATGAGCGGGGGGTGCATGTGGATCCAGCCAAGATCCAAGTCATTCGGGATTGGCCAGCCCCAACCACTCTAACAGAGCTCCGCAGTTTTTTGGGTCTTGCCAATTTCTACCACAGGTTTGTGTTGGGATTCTCTCATATCACTTGGCCCTTGAGTCAAGTCACCAAGGGAGGAGCGAAAGAAAAATTATTTTGGTATGAATCTCAACAGAAGGCATTTGACAATTTGAAGCATCATCTCTGCTCTACACCAGTGCTCACATTACTAGACTTGAAACAACCACTTGAGATCGAGACAGATGCCTCCGACTATGCTATTGGGGCAGTCCTTACTCAACAGGGGCATCCAGTGGCATATCACAGTGAGACACTTTCTGACACAGTCTGGAAGTATCCCACTTATGACAAGGAAATGTATTCCATTGTGCA
Source organism: Picea engelmannii (assembly GCA_009831015.1). NCBI lineage: Eukaryota > Viridiplantae > Streptophyta > Pinopsida > Pinales > Pinaceae > Picea > Picea engelmannii. The sequence continues at coordinate 17,787 of WSFP011462987.1, forward strand.
GGCTTGCCAACAATGGAAGCATTGCATTTTGGGAAAGGAAACGGTCATCCACACAGACCACCGACCCTTGCAGTTCATACAGACACAAGGTAAGTTGCAGAATGATCGCCATCAGAAGTGGTCCACATACCTGCAACAATTTCATTTGAACATTAAGTATAAAAAAGGAAACACCAATAATGTTGCAGACTGCCTCAGCTGACCCCCTATCATGGCGCTAACCACATCGCTCAACTCTTGTGGGCACGAGACTTCTGATTGGTCGCTTCTCTACAAAAGTGATCCAAAATTCGGCCACACATACAATACGCTCTTGGAGGGTAAGCAAGTTCCTAATTTTCACCTCCAGGATGCCCTGCTATGTCACCTGGGACATCTTTGTGTTCCTTCAAGCGAGCGTGCCAAGATGATTTGGGAGGCACACTACAGTCGGGTCGCTGGGCATTTTGGGGTCAAGAAAACCGTGGCAGTATTGCAAAAGTATTTCTATTGGTCGAACCTTCGACAGGATGTCGGGAAGTACATCAAGTCCTGCACTGCTTGCGCCATTTCCAAACCGACCATCAAGAAGCAAGGCCTCTATACTCCGTTGCCCACCCCTAGTCGACCTTAGGAATCCATATCCATGGATTACATGTCGGACCTTCCTTCTACTAAGCATGGCAATGACTGTGTTTTTGTGGTCTTCGACAGATTCTCAAAGATGTCCATTATGATGGCCTGTAAGAAGAATATCACAGAAGAAGCCACTGCTAAACTCTTCTTTGAGCAAGTGTGGGTACACTTTGGGATCCCACGGTCTATCATCTCAGATTGAGACAACAGGTTCCTCAGTACATTTTGGTCCAGCCTCTGGTCGATGCTAGACACCAAGCTCACCA
>WSFP011462995.1:0-18667 GCA_009831015.1 Picea engelmannii
CATATTCTTGCGAATAAGGACAACCGTCACATCTCTTCTTAGATATAAGCCACCACCATTCTAGCAAGCTTGTTTTCAACTGCATTTTACAGTTTCAACACATTTTATTATTGAATAGAAACCATTTTTAATGTATCTCTGTTATTCTTTTGTCTCTATGTTAAGAATAATAATAACATGTATTCCTTTTCATTCTGCTCATAAAATCCAGATGAGTGGTATTAGAGTGATCTTCTCCTTGTCGTTCTTAATGCATGTCCCCAACGAGGTCATGGTACAAAGAATTGGGTCTCGAGCTTGTTTCTCTTGAGGAAAAAATATATCACATGCCCAAGTGACCTCTCATGGCGGGAGAAAATAAAGATGATAAGATAAGAGATCCTTTCAAAATAATGTTTGAGGAATCCCTCATGCAATAGAGGAATGAAATGATGAATAGTTTTGTGCAAATCCTTCAGTGACTACCAACAGGTAACACATATTCCTCGAACGGATGCGTCACCCTCTTCAAGGTACAAATAAAATTTGATATTCCCATAGTTGAAGGATTGATAGATGCATATGTTGTAGAAAAATGGTTAAATCTGCTAGAAGGGTATTTTCTGTCCATAACTTTTCGAACAAATAAAAGATTACGTTTGCGCTCCTCAAAGTCGTCGCCCATGTCAAAGATTGGTGGGAGAATTTCTGTGAGAAAAAAAAAACAAATGAATCCTCATTATTTATAGTCGCGGTCACCTGGGAGTCCTTTAGGGTCGCTATCAAGGAACAATACTACCCTGTCAGAATTTATGAGGACTTGTATACAAAATGGACCACACTGTAGTAGGAAAGAGACAAAGCAGTGCCAGAGTTCACAAATATCTTCCATACCTTTCGTACCAAGCTAGGTATCAAATATTATGAGCAACATCTGGTTCTCAAGTATCATGGTGGTCTACATAAATACATCCAGGAGGAAATGGATTTTTTGGACATCTCGTCCTTGGGCACGACCTATTGATATGTCATCAAAATTGAACAAAAGATTAAACAAAAGACACAACAATTTGGGCTTGGGAACCCCTCACATCATAATCAAGTAAAGGGAAGCCCCAACCCATTGAACAAGGTACAGAGAAAAAACGGATAGCCTCAGGACAACTAGTGTAGATTGCAAGCAAAGAAGGACACTGGAAAGACAAAGAATAATACCAGGAAGTGGTGTGACTTCCATAAGGGCCCCTGGCATAACACTGCTGATTGTTGATCCAAGCAATCATTGGTGGCTGAGGTGAAAGCCTATAAATTAGATGCGGGTTCCAACTGTGATTAAGAACTAGAAAGGGGGAGAAAGATCATTGACGCGGAACCCAGTGCCACTGTTTCTACCACCAAGGTCTATCCCAATGAACCAGACAAGCCAGAAGAAGGAAAACACATTTTTCATTCACAAATGTGGGTAAAAGGCACCCCGCTACACTTTATCATTGATAAGGGTAGCCAGAAGAACCTCATCTCAGAAGAGGTCATCAAGTGGCTATCCCTGCTGACAATTTTGCACCCGCAAGTTTACACCATTGGATGTCTCCACCAAGGAAGTGATCTCTACTTCAGCCAACAATGTCTCCTGTCGTATGACATGAAGCCCTTCAAAGATGAATTATTGTGTGAGATTTCTCCTCTCAAAGTTTGTAATTTTATTTTGGGCCAACCTTATTTATGGAAACATCATGTTTTATATGAGTCTAGGCCTCGTAGTGTTATTATTAATTTGAACAAGAAATTATACAGGATACCTGAGGCAGTCCCACCTAGTGCTATTTCCTTGATCTATGTGAAGCAATGCAGGAAGGTCATCTCTCACACTGAGAAATTTGTCTTCTTCATGATTTTCTCTCAAAGTGAGTGAAATATTGTGGCCACATCCACAGCCTCCATGACTGACCTCTCCACACAAAATAAGCAAGTGGACAAGGTCGTGGAATAATACAAAGATATCTTCTCCTCACCTACCATGGTACCTTTTCACTGTCAAGTCAAGCATCCCATCGATTTGACCCCCAACACACTGCTTCCCAATGGGACACTCTACCACCTCTCTCTATTAGAGAATGAGGAGATCAAGAGACAAATCCAATAACTGCTCCACAAGGGACACATCCTTCCTAGATCATCACCTTGTGGGAGACCAATCGTGCTAGTGCAGAAGAAAGATAGGACCTGACGAATTTTCATTGGTTATTGGGCCCTAAATAAAATCACATTCAGGAATCGATACCCGATTCCCAGAATCGACAAACTCCTTGATCATCTGAAGGGGAAAAAATACTTTGGAAATATTGATACGAAGTTTGGCTACCACCAGGTCCCTATAGAATAGACATATGTATGGAAGATCGCCTTGAAGTCAAAATAAGGTCTTTTTGAATGGTTGGTCATGCCCTTTGGTTTGAAAAATTCTACAAAAACTTTCATGAGGATGATGGATGATATCCCGTGACCTTTCACCAATAATTTTTTAGTGGTGTATATGGATGAAATCCTCATCTACAACAAGACTTGGAAGAAACACTTGCAGCATATTCAACATGTTATGCACACCCTGCGACAACACAAGCTATATGCCAACTTCAAAAAATTCTCCTTTAGCATGGATAGGGTCTAGTACTTAGGATACATCATGGGTCAACGTGGTGTGCATGTGGATCTAGCCAAGATCCAGGTCATCCATGACTGTCCAACCCCAACCACACTCACTGAGATTCGAATCTTCTTCGACCTTGCCAATTTCTATTGCAGGTTTGTATTGGGATTCTCCCATATTGCATGGGCCCTCAACCAAGTAATCAGGGGTGGTGGTAAGGAAAACTTGTGTGGGGCCTGTACCAACAACCACTGTTCAATGATTTAAATTAACACTTGTGCTCAGCCTTAGTAATTTTATTACCATACCTACAATAACCCTTTGAGATTGAGACAAATTCTTTGGACTATGTTGTGCACGCAGTTCTTACTCAAGACGGCCACCATGTGGCCTATCATAGTGAGACACTATTAGATGTTGTCCGTAAGTACCCTACTTATTACAAAGAAATGTACTCCATTGTGAAAGCCTCCCGCTAGTGGAGAGATTACATTCTCAGGAAGGAGACAACCATCCACATGGATCATAAACCACAACAGTTCATGCAGACACAAGACAAATTGTAGAATGACCTCCATTAGAAGTGGTCCACATACTTGTAGTAGTTACATCTTAACATCAAGTATAAAATAGGAAGTACCAACTGATTCAGTGATTTCCTTAGCTGACCTCCATTCGCAGTACTCACCACAGTGATAGCCTCTTGTGGCCACGAGACTTATGGATGGCCCATCCTCTATGAGATAGAACTTGACTTCGCCACCACATACCAAATGTTGGGCGCAAACTTAGTCATTGCTAATTTCCATCTTCAGGACGATTTGTTGTGCTGAATGGGCCATCTCTGTGTTCCATCAAGTGAGAACGTGAAGCTGATTTGGGAAGCCCACTATAGTTGGGTGGAAGGACACTTTGACTTCAAAACTATAGTGGAAGTGCTACAGAAAAATTTCTACTGGATGAAACTTTGACATTATGTCAACATGTATATCAGGTCCTACATTGCCTGTGTTATTGCCAAACCAAACACTAAGAAACAGGGCATGTACACCCCCCTTCCTACTCTCGACAGGCCATGAGAATCCATCTCAATGGACTACATTTCAAGCATTCCATCTAATAAGAGGGGAAATGACTCGATCTTTGTGGTTTTTGATCACTTTTCTAAGATGGTGATATTGGTCACCTGCAAGAAGAGCATCACAACAGAGGCCACTGCCAAACTCTTCTTTGAACAAGTTTGGGTACTTTTGGAATCCCACAAAAAATTGTCTTGGATCAGGACAGTCGGTTCCTTAACACATTATGGTCGAGCCTCTAGTCACTGCTGGATACCAAGCGCACCGATTCCACTCCCTTCCACCACCAGACAAATGGACCAACTGAGGTTGTCAATCAGATGATATTTCATATCCTGCACATGTACAATTCCAAGAACCCCCGCACATGGGATGAGATTCTTACCTATGTTAAACACAACTACAATAGAGCCTTACATATCTCAACCAACCACAACCCCTTTCAGGTCGGGTTGGGATTCCAACCATTAGGTCCCATGGATTTTGAACTACCTCTTGCGACCATCCCGACCAATTCATCACCTGCTCCAGCTGAAGCTTACAAAGCCTCCCAGTTCATTGAGAGGATCTAACACATCCACCAAAAGGTTCAACATATTTCATAGAAGTCCAATTCCAAGTACAAGTAGTGCCATGATCAACACCGGGTGCTACATAAGTTTTAGATGGGAGATAAGGTGTGGTTACACTTACAGAAAGAACACCTTACAAGGCCCCATCAAAAGAGTCTCCCACTCCTTTATGGACCTTACACCATCACCAAGGCTGTGGGTGACAATTATTTTGAGCTCAACATTCCCCCTTTCCTTGGCCTGCACCTAGTGTTCAATGTGGATCTCCTTCGGCCATACTTCCCACCATTGTTGGACAGATCGGAGATAGAAAAATAGTTGACACCAACAAATATCAAACTTGACTGCAAACAATAGGAATTCAATGATCATATTGTGGATACATAGGTCAAGGGCACTCACTAGCAAAGGATCCAACTTTATCAAGTGGTCAAAGAAGGGTAGCTCCTGCACCAAGGAAATTGGCTCACCCGAAGCCAAATTCAACATAAATTTCCTCATCTGATGGGGGAACTAAATGCAATGGAGACCATTGGTTTATAAGAAGGGAGTATTGATCCACATGGATGTCTATGGCCTTCGACCTATTCCAACTGACTCATTTTATCATTTTCCAGTTTGGAAGTGGTTTTCCTAGTTTTCGGGTCCGTGACTTCCGAGGCCATTTTGAGTCCTTAAACAACGTTTTTAGGGATCTACTTTGTCACATTGTAGACATAGTTAAATTCTAACAGCAACATGTGTATTCCTCAGATAAACCTTTCCAACGGGCTATCGTGCACCTAAAACGAAGATCGTATGAAAAAGTTACAACCCCGGGAAGTTGATGTACTAGCTTACCCCAACAGGGCCCACATGAATTTTGGCGCTTCTTCTCCTAGGGTTAGGTTTTTGGATGTCTAGGGTTTTGGAATTCCTGTTTATTGTAAACTGTCTTGGAGAGCCTCATTTTAACCATGTTCTTTTGAATGAGCGCATCTATCACATCTCTTCTCAGAGATAAGCAACCACCATTCTAACAAGCTTGTTTTCCACTGCATTTTACAGTTTCAGTACATTTTCTTATAGAATAGAAACAAATTTTACTATATTTCTGTTATTCTTGTGTCTTTGTTTTAAGAATAAAAATAATCTATATTCATTTTTGTTCAGCTCATAAAATTTGGATCAATGGTATCATAGCAGTCTGCTCATTGTCATTCTTAATGCATGTCCTCGACGTGGTCAGGGTACAAAGAATTGGGTCTCAAGATTGTTTCTCTTGAGTACAAAATCTCTCACATGCCTAGGCAACCTCTCATGGCGGGAGAAACAAAAGACAACAGAACATGAGATCCTTTCAAAATGTTGCTCGAGGAATCCCTCACGCAACATAGGAATGAAATGATGGATAGTTTTGTGCAAATACTTCAAAAACTACCAACAGGTGATGCATCTTCCTCGAATGGAGGAAACACCCCATTCAATGTACACATCAAATTTGATATTCCCATATTTGAAGGTCAGATATACGCAGATGCTATAGAAAAATGGTTAAATCTTCTATAAGGGTATTTTTCTGTCCATAACTTTTCGAATAGAGAAAATATTATGTTTTCACTCCTCAAAGTCGTCCCCCATGTAAAATATTGGTGGCAGACTTTCTCTGAGAAAAAGAAAACAGAGGAAGCCTCATTATTTACATTCATGATCACCTAGGATTCCTTTAGGAACTCTATCAAGGAAAAATACTACCTGTCGGAAGTTATGACGACCTTTATACAAAATGGACCACACTGCGATGGGAAAGATACCAAGAAGTGCCAGAGTTTATAAATATCTTCCATACCTTGCACACAAAGTTGGGTATCAAATATTTCGAATGACATCTGGTGGTCAAGTATCGTGGTGGTATGCATAAATAAATCCAGGCCGAAATGGATTTTTTGGACATCTCGTCCTTGGGCGTGGCCTATCGATATGCCATCAAAATCAAGCAAAAGATTAAAGAAAAGACACAAAAATTTGGGAATGGGAACCCCTCACATCAGAAGAAAGTAAAGGGAATCCCCAAACTACAGAACAAATGACAGAGAAAATACGGAAAGTCTCAGGACAACCAGTCTAGGCTGCAAGCAAAGAAGGATACCAAAAAGACAAATAAAGATATCGATAAGTGGTGTGACTTACTTAAGAGTCCCTGGAATAACTCTGCTGATTGTCGATCCAAGAAATCATTGATGATGAAATCCTCTAAATCATATGTGGGTTCCGACTCATAGTTAGAACCAGAAAGGGGGAGACAGATCATTGATGCAGAACCCAATCTCACTGTTGCTACCATCAAGGTCCAATTTAGTGAACTAGATGAGACAGAAGAAGGCGAGTGCCTCTTTCATTCACATATGTGGGTAAAAGGTAACCCACTTCACTTTATCAATTATAGTGGTATCTAGAAGAAACTCATCTCTGAAGAGGTTGTCAAGAGACTAGCCCTGCCGACAATGCCACACCCGCAACCCTACACCATTGGATGGCTCCTCTAAGGAAGCGATCTCCGCGTCAACCAATAATGCCTCCTGTCTTAAGGAATCATGCCCTTCAAAGATGATATATTGTGTGATGTTGCTCCTTTCAAAGTTTATAATGTTATTTTTGGCCAACCTTATTTATGGAAATGTCATGTTGTATATGAGTCTAGGCCTCGCAATGTTATTATTACTTTGAACATGAAATTATACAGGATACCTGAGGCAGTCCCACCTAGTGATATTTCCTTGATCTCTGCCAAGCAATGCAGGAAGGTCATCTCTCAGACTAAGAAGTTTGTCTTCTTCGTGATTCTCTCTCAGAGTGAGTGAAATATTGTCGCCACATCCAGGGCCTCCGCGACCGACCTCTCCACATAGTAGAAACAATTTGACAAGATCATGGAAGAATACAAATATATCTTCTCCTCACCTATCGGGGTACCTCTGCACTGTTAGGTCAATCATCCCATCGATATGACCCCTGAAACACCGCTACCCAATGGGATAGTCTACCACCTCTCTTTGTTAGAGAATGAGGAGATCAAGCGACAGATCCAAGAACTGCTCCACAAGGGGCACATCCGTCCCAACTCATCTTCTTGTGGGATACCATTCATGCTGGTGTAGAAGAAAGACGGGACCTGGCGACTCTGCATTGATTATCAGGCTCTAAATAAAATCAGAGTTAGGAATCGATACCCGATTCCTAGAATCCTCGATTTCCTTGATCATATTTAGGGGAAAAATACTTCAGTAATATTGATATGAAGTCTGGCTACCACCAGGTCCCCATAGAACAGACAGATGTATGGAAGACTTCCTTCAAGTCAAAATAAGGTCTTTTTGAATGGTTGGTCATGCCATTTACTTTGAAAAATGATCCAACAAATTTCATGAGGATGATGGATGATATCCTATGACCTTTCACCAATACTTGTGTAGTGGTGTATCTGGATGACATCCTCATATACAACAAGATGTGGGTAGAACACTTGCATCATATTCAATAGGTTCTGCACACCCTACGACAACACAAGTTATATGTCAACTTTGAGAAATTATCCTTTGGCATGGAAAGGGTCCAATACTTAGGCTACATTATGGATCAATATGGTGTGCATGTGGATCTAGCCAAGATACAGGTCATTTGTGACTGACCAACCCCAATGACAATCACCAAGCTTTGGAGCTTCTTAGGCCTTGCCAATTTCTATCACAGGTTCGTATTGGGATTCTGCTATATTGCAAGGGCACTCAACCAAGTAACCAGGGGTGGGGGTAAGGAAAAATTTGTGTGGGGCTTGTCCCAACAACAAGTGGTCGATGATTTAAAGCAACGCTTGTGCTCATACCCAATACTTTCATTACTGCACCTGCAACAACTTTTTGAGATCGAGATATATGCTTCGGACTATGCTATGGCCATAGTTCTCACTAAACACAGGAACCCCTACTTACAAAAAATAAATTTACTCCATTGTGCAAGCCTTTTTCCAGTGGAGACATTACATTCTTGAGAAGGAGACAATCATCCACACGGATCATAAACCACTGCAGTTCATGCAGACATAAGACAAATCGCAGAATGACCACCATCAGAAGTGGTCCACATACTTGCAGTAGTTCCAACTCAACATAAAGTATAAAACAGGAAGTACCAACCAAGTCTCTGATTTCCTCAACCGACCTCCAGTCGCCACACTCACCACTGTGCTAGACCCTTGTGGCTATAAGACCTCTAGATGGCCCAACCTTTATGAGAGAGACCCTGACTTTGCTACCACATACCAAATGTTGGGTGCAAACTCAGTTGTTGCTAATTTCCATCTTCAGAATGGACTATTGTGCCAACTAATCCATCTATGCATTCCATCAAGCGAGCATGTGAAGCTCATTTGGGAAGTCCACTACAGTTGGGTGGCAGGACAATTCGTTGTCGAAAAGACAATGGCAGTGCTTTAGAAACATTTCTACTGGTCAAAACTTCGACAGGATGTCAACTAATATATCATGTCCTGCGCTTTCCATGATATTTCCAAATATACCACGAAGAAACAAGGCCTGTACACCCCCTGCCTACTCCTCACAGGCCATGGAAATCCATCTCAGTGGACTATATGTCCAACCTTCTGTCCACCAAGAGGGGAAAGGACTGTGTCTTTGTGGTTTTTAATCACTTTTCCAAGATGGCTATCCTGGTCGCCTGCAAGAAGAGAATCACAATAGAGGCCACTTCCAAGCTCTTCTTTAAATGAGTCTAGGTACATTTTGGAATCTCAAAAACCCTTGTCTCATATCGGGACAGTCGGTTCCTCAACACATTCTATTCGATCCTATGGTCATTACTGGACACCAAGATCACCAAATCAACTTCCTTCCACCCCCAAACAGATGGCCAAACTGAGGTAGCCAATCAGATGATAGTGCATATCCTGCAAAGGATCCAACTTTATCGAGTTGTCAAAGCAGGGTATCTCTTGCACCAAGGAAAGTGGCTCACCCGGGGCAAAATTCAACAAAAAATTCCTCATATGATGGGGGAAATCAATGCAATGGAGAACATTGCTTCCCAAGGAGGGAGGATTGATATAGATGGATGTAGGTGGCCTCCCACCTATTCCAACTGATTGATTTTGGCAGTTTTCTAGTTTGACAATTTTTTTCCTTGTTTTTGGGTCCCTAACTTCCAGGGTTGTTTTGAGGCCCTGAACAACGCTTTTAGGGCTCTCCATAGTCACACTAATGATGGAGTTATATTTTGACGACATCATGTGTATTCCTTGGATATACCTTTCCAATGGGCTATCGTTCACCTAAAATAGAGATCATATGCAAAAGTTACGACCCGAGGAAGTTGATGTACTAACTTACCCGAATGGGGTCCACAAGAATTTTGGTGCTTCATCTCTTAGGGTTAGGTTTATGGATTTATAGGGTTTTGGAATTCCTGTTTACTGTAAAAAATATTGGAGAGCTTCATTGTAACCATATTCTTGCAAATGAGTGCAACTGTCACATCTCTTCTTAGAAATAAGATGCCACCATTCTAGCAAGCTTGTTTTCCATTGCATTTTACAGTTTCAACACATTTTCTTATTGAATAGAAACCAATTTTATTGTATCTCTGTTATTCTATATTTTTTATTATTGTGTCTTTGTGTTAATAATAATAATAATCTGTATTCATTTTCATTCTTCTCATTAAATCTAGATCAGTGGTATTAAAGTGATTTTCTCCTTGTCGTTATTAATGCATGTCCCCGACGAGGTCAGGGTACAAAGAATTGGGTCTCAAGCTTGTTTCTATTGAGGAGAAAATATCTTGCACACCCAAGAAACCTCTCATGTCAGGAGAAAAGAAAGATGAAGGGACAAGATATCCTTTCAAAATGTTGCTCGAGAAATCCCCCACACAACAGAGGAACAAAATGATGGATAGTTTTGTGAGAATCCTTCGGCGACTACCAACAGGCGATGCATCTTCCTCGAATGGAGGTGCCGCCCCCTTCATGGTACAAATAAACTTTGATATTCCCATATTTGAAGGTTAGATAGACACATATACTGTATAAAAATGGTTAAATCTGCTAGAAGGTTATTTTTCTGTCCATAACTTTTCGAATAGAGAAAAGATTACATTTTCACTCCTCAAAGCCATCCCCCATGTCAAATATTGGTGGTATACTTTTTGTGAGAAAAATGAAATAAAGGAACCCTCATTATTTACAGTTGCAGTCACCTGGGAGTCCTTCATGGATGCTATCAAGGAACACTATTACCTTGTTGGAATTTATGACAACCTGTATACAAAATGGACCACACTATGGTAGGAAAGAGACGAAGCAGTGCCAGAGTTCAAAAATATCTTCCATACCTTGCGCACCAAGATGGGTATAAAATATTCTGAGAGACATATAGTTCTCAAGTATCACGATAGTATGATTAAATACATCCAGGATGAAATGGACTTTTTGGACATATCGTCCTTGGGCACGACCTATCGATATGTCATCAAAATCGAGCAAAATCTTAAACAAAAGACCCGACAATTTGGGCCTGGGAACCCCTCACATTAGAATCAAGTAAAGTGAATCCCCAACCCACAAAACAAAGGACATAGAAAAGACATACAACCTCAGGAAAACCAGTCTAGGACGCAACCAAAGAAGGACATCGAAAAACAAAGAAAGATATCGGGAAGTGGTGCGACTTCCATAATAGCCCCTGGAATAACACTGTTGATTTCCACTCCAAGCAATCACTAGTGGATGAGGTGAAAGCCTCTAAATCATATGTGGGTTCCAACTCTGAGTTAGAAACAGAAAGGGGGAGACAAATCATTGATGAAGAACGCAGTGCCACAATTGTTACCACCAAGGTCCAACCCAGTGAGCCAGACGAGCCAGAAGAAGGTGAGCGCCTCTTTTATTCATAGATGTGGGTAAAAGGAACCCCGTTGCACTTTATCATTGATAGTGGTAGCTAGAATAACCTCATCATAGAAGAGGTCATCAAGAAGCTAGCCCTGCCGACAACGCCACACCTACATCTCTACTCCATTGTATGGCTACGTCAAGGAAACAATCTCTGTGTCAACCAACAATGCCTCCTGTCATATGGCATCAAGCCCTTCAAAGATGAGGTATTGTGTGATTTTGATCCTCTCAAAGTTTGTAATTTTCTTTTGGGCCAACCTTTTTTATGGAAACATCATGTTTAATATGAGTCTAGGCCTCACAGTGTTATTATTACTTTGAACATGAAATTATACAGGAAACCTGAGGTAGTCCCACCTAGTGCTATTTTCATGATATCTTCCAAGAAATGTAGAAAGGTGATCTCTCAAACTGAGAAGTTTGTCTTCTTCATGATTCTCTCTCAGAGTGAGTGAAATATTGCAGCCACATCCAGGGCCTTCGCAGTTGACCTCTCCACATAGCAGAAGCAAGTGGACAAGGTCGTGGCAGAATAAAAATATATCTTCTCCTCACCTAACGGGGTACCTCTACACTATCAGGTCACACATCCCATCGATCTGACCCCCGATGCACTGCTTCCAATTGGGCCAGTTTACCGCCGCTCTCTGTTAGAGTATGAGGAGATCAAGTGACAGATCCAAGAATTTCTACACAAGGGGCACATCCATCCCAGATCATCGCCTTTTGGGAGCCCAATTGTGATGGTGCAAAATAAAGACGGAACCTGGTGAATCTGCATTGATTTTCGGGCTCTAAATAAAATCAGATCCAGGAATCGGTACCTGATTCCCAGAATCGACGATTTCCTTGATCAACTCAAGAGGGACAAATACTTCAATAATATTGATCTAAAGTATGGATACCACTAGGTCCCCATAGAACATACATATGTATGGAAGATTGTATTCAAGTCAAAAGAATGCCTTTTTGAATGGATGGTCATGCTATTTGGTTTGAAAAATGCTCCATTAAATTTCACGAGGATGATGGATGATATACTACGACCTTTCACCAATAATTTTGTAGCAGTGTATCTAGATGACATCCTCATCTACAAAAAGACTTGGGCGAAACACTTGCAACATATTCAACAGGTTCTGCACACACTACGGAAGCACAAGCTATATGCCAACTTGTAAAAATTCTCCTTCAATTTGGACAGGTTTGAGTACTTAGGCTACATTGTGGATCAACATTGTGTGCATGTGGATCCAGCCAAGATCCAGGTCATCCATGAATGGCCAGCCCCAACTACACTCACTGAGCTTCAGATATTCTTAGGCCTTGCCAATTTATATCACAAGTTCGTATTGGGATTCTCGCATATTGCATGGGACCTTAACCAAGTAACTGGGGGTGGTGGTAAGGAAAAGTTTGTGTGGGGCCTGTCCGAACAACAAGCGTTCGATGGTTTAAAGAGACACTTGTGTTCAACCCCAGTACTCTCATTGTTGCACCTCCAACAACCCTTTGAGATAGATACATATGCTTCAGACTATGATGTGGGCGCAATTCTCACTCAGATGCTTTAGACTATTCTTTTGAGCTCAACATTCCCTGTTTCCTTGGTCTGCACCCTGTGTTCAATGTGGATCTCCTTCAGCCATACTTACCATCATTATTGGAAACCCCAGAGATAACAGAACAATTGACACCAACATAGCTCAACCATGACTGCATACAACAGACATTTAGTGATGATATTGTGGACACACAGGTCAAGGGAACTCACCAACAAAGGATCCAGCTTTATCAAGTTTTCAAAGCAGTGCAACTCCTGCACCAAGGCAAGTGGCTCACCCGGGGATAAATTCAATAGAAATTTCCTCCTCTGATGGGGGCCCTCAACACAATGGAGACCATTTTTTCCTAAGGGGGATGATTGATCTATATGGATTTCAGTGGCCTCCCACCTATTCCAATTGGCTCATTTTGTCAGTTTTCCAGTTTGGCAGTTTTTTTCCTAGTTTTTGGGTCCCTGACTTTCGGGGCCGTTTTGAGGCCTTAAACAACTTTTTTAGGGCTCGCCACATCCAATATATGGTCAAAATTTGAGTCTTATGGAAACATGTGTAGTGCTCGTCTAGAACTTTCCAACAAACTATCGTGTGCCTAAAATGGAGATCATATGAAAAAGTTACGACCCCGAGAAGTTGATGTACTAGCTTACCCCAACGGGGCCCACATGAGTTTTTGCATTTCATCTCCTAGGTTTAGGTTTTTGGATGTCTAGGGTTTTGGAATTCAAGTTTATTGTAAAAAGGCTTGGAGATACTCATTGTAACCATCTTCTTGCGAATGAGCGCAACTGTCACATCTCTTCTCAGAGATAAGCCACCACCATTCTAGCAAGCTTGTTTTCCGCTGCATTTTATAGTTTTAACACATTTTCTTATTGAATAGAAACTAGTTTTACTGTATCTTTGTTATTGTATCTCTATTATTGTATCTCTATTATTAATGTGTCTCTGTGTTAAGAATAATAATAATCTGTATTCATTTTCGTTCTGCTCATAAATTCCGAATCACCGGAGTTCCGGAGCCCTGAAGGGGACCCACCTGTAATTACATTGTGGTTTAAATCCAATGAAATAATTTGGATTATAATATAATATATATTTTATAAAAGGTATATTATATTGAATTATGTTAATTGATCACATTAAATACAATAATTTAATTAATTGTATTTCTTACCTTACAACCTTGTGCAGGGAAAGAAAGGGTTCATGCATTTGGCTACTTTGGCTCATGGAATCCCATCACCCAAACATCCCAGAGCCATGGAGTTCTGAAATCCTTGATTTTCGAAGACCATGGGATGGTTAAATCATTTGGTCACCGTTTATTCCCTGGTGTGTTCAACATTAAAAAAAATAATAAATATATTCTCTTTGGTCTTAGGTCTTTTACGCTCCAGGGGCTTTAACCTCCATTTTCAGAATAATAAAACAACAATAATATTAATAATAATAATAATCATATGTATATAGACATATATACATATATTTCCATAGTCTTACTCAGTTTTGTTACCTGGAAGATTTAAAGGAAATTATTTTCTCTTATAGTTTTCCATGCTTTATAAAGAGATTTAATAAAAGTTTATATTCCAAGGAAATTTCTCCATTATGGAAATTAAAAATATAATTATAATCTATTCCTTCTCATGGGTAAATGAGTATAATTTTATTTCCATATTATTTTTCTTTATTGCTCTTACTAAATCTAAGGAAAATGGCCCTAAGACAAAGATTTACCGCCACACTAAATTCAGTGTTTCTACCAGGATTTACTGCCCACCAAAATTTTAGGGGATTCTTCCCTAATTTTGGAGATTTAACACAATTTAAACACACATGTTTATTTATTCCCCAAAAATAATTTTGAGAACTTTTGTATTTTAATTCATTTAGACCAATTTCATGTTTATGTCCTAATTATTTTTCCTCAATAATTATTTATAAGGATTTTTAATGTTTTCTCATATTTGGGATTATTTCCTAAAGTCCACACATATATTATATCATCTAAATTCTATGACATAGGATTTGAGGACATACTAAAATGGAGCACTATTACGCAGAAAAATCACTCTCTCTTCTTTCAGACGTGTTATAGAGAATGTTAATTGTTCATTCATCATTTACCAAGCATGCATTAAATTGTACAACACAATCAACCACACCATCCACTCCCATAAATCTTATTTTAGCACACAAATAGTCAAGAGATAATAAATTAAATCAAAATATCTTCAGCTAAGACATTCTCTTTATTTTTCTTAAATTTCTCAAGTCACTTTTGTCATAAATTAAACTTACATAGTTCTAAAACATAGTATAAAATTTTCTCTGATCTAAACACTATAGAGATTTAACCAAATATACTTATCAAGAAACCAGATAGTGATGCAATTGCTGGAAGGGGTTTTCTTTTCCACCCAACTATAGGCACAACAAATCCTGGATGGATTTACTGCTAGCCACCCCCTAGCTAGATCATGATGCTTTGAGAGATACTCTTCCTTCTGTTCAACAACATATAGGGATAGAGGCCACTCTCCTCCTCCCACGGGAGCTTGGAAGATCGATTTTATCTCCACGAAACAAGGGGGTGTACAATGAGTGCTTCCTCAGTCACTCATCCTCTCTGCAATCCCGCTTATCAGTTTGGTTAGAAAAAACTGCCCAACAAATTCCCATGCCCAGAAAAAATTCATTTTTCAGTTCTCTTAAGAACCAAAGGGAGGAGGAGGTGATGGGGATGGTGGTGGTGGGGACTTGTAGGAATAAGGAGAAGGATATGGTTTGTATTTCTAGTGGTCACCTTCATTCTCTATTGAATATTTGTATGATTTGTATCTGTAGTAGTCCCCTTCCTTCTTTGGATATGATTTTTATTTGTAGTATAAGTTTAAGTCTCCCTCAAAGCTATCATTAGTTTCCACAAAGGAAAGCATCATTGTATGAGAAACAAAGAAATAAATGAGAAGAAGAATAGTTTTTCTACTATTGAAGAAGCTCCAACATTCCATCATGATTAAGCCTTCTAACTAACCTTAATCTTTGTGATGTGATGGATCGATGTTCAAACTCTAAAACACAACATAGATTTATATGTTCTCATGGAGATGAATGATGATGTAGAAATCATCATTCTTTTTATATTCTTAATGGATATAAGTATGTGTTTCCCACCTTAGAGTATTAATAGGAAACAAAATTTATGAGCACATATAATGTATTAGAGTGGAATTTCTTGATCATAACCAACAATCCAATTACTAGTAGCATTTTAAACATAAAGAAATCACCAATAATTCAATCACAACAATTAACATGGGCATTGAGAAAATTTCATCACACAAAGACAATGTTTACCCTATAAACCCAAAAGGGAAAATTAACATTCAGTGGTTGCTCAATGCTCTTATTCCAGCTATATCCAACCAATAGTCAACCAAAATCCCTTTGAGAGTGAAACTACAAGAAGAAATAGAGAGAGTTGGGGTAATGGGAAAGCCAATAGCTTGACCTTTAATTTCTCATTCCTTGGTCTTTTCTCTCCTATTTTCATTTTCTGTTTTATTTAATTCTTGTTTTTCATCTCTTCTGTCTTTTTTACTTTTACATTTTTATTGTCTTTAATATTTTATATAACCTTATAAATTGTCAAATTTCATTTAGGTACTAAGTCTTACAACCATTCAATTGTCTGTATCCATTTTAAATCATCTATTCAACTATCACAAGATGATGAACTTAATGATCTTATCACTTCTCATAATTTTTAAATTGCCAAACATGTATTTAGAGTGAAATGATACATGCATGTTTTCTTAAAATTATGCTCCCTAATGTCTTATGTGAGAAGATCCTTGTCAAAATATTCAATATCTCACATATTTGGTGACCCATGGATTGAGTAATGAGTTTCACTATGGTGGATGGGAAATGCTAGAATGACCAAATCCTTACAATAAAAATCTAAATTTCAATCAATAACATGTGTATGAATTGGTTGAATCCTAATTGTATTTTAAAAATAATGCAAATGTAATCGAACACATAATCCAATATCTTGGCGATTCAAAAATTCTAATAATTTTGATATTAATGTAAGTTTTATTTCTACCTTTATAACATGTTAAATATTTCACCTAAAACAAATATTATTTTTCTAATATTTAACTTTGTGTATTTTAAAAATAATGCAAATGTAATCAAACACATAATCCAATATCTTGACTATTCAAAATTTCTAATAATTTTGACATTAATGTAAGTTTTATTTCTACCTTTATAACATGTTAAATATTTAATAAAAAAAAATATTATTTTTCTATAATATTTAACTTTGATAATAATATAATATTTTTCACTTTATTTATTTTAATTAATTGTCATTTTATAATCTATCAAAATGGAAAATTTTAACTTAAATAGTGATAATATATTTTCCATTACATCCATCATAATAATCTTTTGACACTTTCAAGCTATGTAATTGTTTTTTACCATTTATTCACAATGTTAATCTATAATGGATTTGATTTGTGGATTTAAAGGTTTTGTTTCAAAAATATTTTCTAAATTGGTAAAGTTTTATATAATAATAATAATAATCTATTTTTAAGGTCATGATCAAACTACACCAAATTGGTGTATGATGCCTCCTTGTTTGTGGGACAAGGTATTCTCCTCCACCCAATGATTTGACTGGTAAAGTCTATAGATATATACATACCCTACCCCCCTCTGGATTTGAACTTGTGACCTCTTAAGAGGAAACACATGTTCTTAACTATTTTGACTGGTAAATTCTACAGATATATACATACCCTACCCCCCTCTGGATTTGAACTTGTGACCTCTTAAGAAGAAACACATATTCTTAACCATTAGGCCCACTCGAGCTATATATATAATGTTAATGTGATTTAATTTGGGTGGTTGGGAGGAATGATTATTATCCTTCTCCGCCCAACGATTTGACTGGTAAAGTCTACAGATGTATACATACCCTACCCCCCTCTGGATTTTAACTTGTGACCTCTTAAGAGGAAACACATGTTCTTAACCATTATGCCCACTCAGTCTATATATATATATATATATAATGTTAATGTGATTTAATTTGGGTGGTTGGGAGAAATGATTATTATTCTTCCCACTTAGATTTAATTTATGTAAGTGACATGTGAAGCTTTTAAAAAATATATTATTATAATAAATTTGAACTTTGTTGTTAACTAACCTTGTACTTTAAAAATTATAACTCAAAAAATAAGTAATTATCAACTACAAATACCAATGTTATTAAGACACAACTCTTCTCCACAATCTTAACTAGTAATTGTTAACTCTTCTCCACAATCTTTTTTAGACATCATACTTTCATCCACATGTTAACACATAAAGGATTACTAATTGTAGACATGGACATCTTTTTTTTAAGACACACCTTCACTTTTTTTTAGGTTAATTAAGACATCTTTTCTCGAAGTTAAGTCTTCTCCACAAGTAGCTTTTTTTTAGACATCATACTTTCATCCACATGTTAACACATAAAGGATAATTGATAGTAGATATAGACAT
The DNA here is from genome assembly GCA_009831015.1 of Picea engelmannii. NCBI lineage: Eukaryota > Viridiplantae > Streptophyta > Pinopsida > Pinales > Pinaceae > Picea > Picea engelmannii. The sequence goes on from WSFP011462995.1 coordinate 18,366, forward strand.
CTCTTTTTTAAGACACACCTTCACCTTAAAGGGTATCCCCTTTTGATTAATCAATGCCATTGTCTCTTTGTTTCTATCACAATTTAAATAAGTTGAGCCCCCTTCCTATATCATCATGACCTATTTAAGACATGGTTATCCCTTCTACATGACCACTTATAAGATGCAACACCCATTCCATATTAGCATTGCTCCTTGCCCTTGGCTAACCATCACTATATATACAATATATATTCCAACTCCCTTGGTTTTTAAATAAATATTAACAAAATTAAAATTAATATTACTTTGTATTAAAAAAA
>WSFP011463000.1:0-18666 GCA_009831015.1 Picea engelmannii
TTTACATCTTATTAGATTTGATCCACCTAAATACTTGATAAATTTGAAGTTAAAATGGATTGATTTGATCCATCTAAATACTTGATAAATTTGGAGTTAAAATGTATTTACATTGATATTAAACAAAATAATCATTAATCTAAACCATACAACTCTAAATTCAAAAACAACATTTATCATCATATAACAAACATCAATAATACTAAAAACTTTATTTTCTTTTAATCACACACAAACCCCCCATCTTGTTTTCTTCTATTCACACACAAAACCCACATCTTATAGGGTTTATTCTCATCTTATAATTTCTTCTTGTGTGTTGTGGCGACAATTCTAGTTTTCAACATGCATTCAAGAAACTTTAAACAACTACACATCTTGACGAGCACTATGACAGGTTTTCTGGTATTTTGTTATAAAGTGTTAGAGTGATTGATTCGATGATAAAAAATGGCCTAATACTTTGTGGTGTAATTTTTCAATGGAAAAAATGAACATAGGAAAAATCAATATCCAAGTTAGTCTAGTTTGAAGTATGTTCCTCCTCCTTTACACAGTGTAAATACTAACCATACAGAGCATTGTTGAAATAGTAGCTTATGAAGACTTCTAGTCTTCCTTCAAAGAGAAAAAAAATCTAATGCAACCAAATTGACTATAGTATCTTGATATTTATTGTTACACAATAGATTCTTATTTTATTTTTTGGCTACACTAGTGATTTGTAAACCTCTTTGGTTATTTCAATGGTCAAGTCATCAAAATCTAAACTCAAAACAACTATAGTGAGACTATGCTCAATTGTGCAACTATCTTTTTGTATTTTTAATACTTTAAAATAAGTGTATTTTTAACACTTTAGCATAAGTAAAAATCCACCATTCAGACTTTTTAACTATTGGAACATATGAAATATACTATAACCACAAAGATATGTAATGGAACACAAATATTTACCCTGGAAAACCATATGAGAAAGCCAACAATCAAATGAAGGATTGTGCATTTCAGCTTATTGTATTGTCAAGATTACAATATAGATTACAAAGTTTTTCAAGATTAATGTGAAATTATGAAACACTATGGTCTTGTAAAATTATACATAATATTCTTATGTCTCTCTGCTCTATTAGCATCTCCTCCATAGTCCTCCTCAAACTATAGAGTAGTCCATGACTAGTGAAAAGTGAACCATTTTTTATTTTTTTGTTAGGTTTTTGATAGTTAGAATTAGGGTTAGGTTTAGAGTTTTCAAACCCTATTGGAAGTACCATGATGCCTCTAGAATTCTCTAGTGTATTCCCCCACATTATTAACTCCTCGTAGGTGAATTATGGTTAGTTGACATGGTCTCCATTGGACAAGTGGGGAATATTTGGATCATTATGTTGATGGTGCCATAACTGTCACATACATACTTTATTTTAGGTGCACAAAAGCTCGCCTAAAATATATTAATGAGAAAAATATTTTCCTCCTTGGATGAAAAAAAACTATGGCAAGACTCATATGGCACAAGGTCTAAAAATATTTTTTAGGCCCCCAAAAACATGCTAGAAGTTGATGGCTTGAATTTGAAAAAAACTGTCTTTGAGATGTCATAAATTATAATCTCCCAATATATAGCATGAATAAATTCATATGGGACATGTGTAGATCCATTTTGGATCATTCCTCTCCATTTTGGGAGGATTTTGTGTTACAAAAATAGGATCGTGGAGCAATAAAATAAAAACAAATGCAAAAATGAAACACAGAAGATACACAATACAATAGAGACACAGATATACGTGGTTACCCAGTGTGGGCTACGTCCACCAAAGAAATTGGCAGGTCCTTCCTTTTTATTATCCAACAAATGAAGGGATACAACCTAAAACACACTTGTTATAACTTCCTCTTCTTTCTCTCACAGTCTCCTCTCTCAGAATACAATATTCGCAATGATACATAGCTGCAATACATTTCCCTCATAAAAGAGGGTTTCCTTCTAGGGAAAAAAACCCTAACATAACTTCTACCGTTAGATCTGCGACTTTATAATGAGCAGTCCAGATATACTATGAAATTACAATATACATTTACAAGGCAATTTTTGCTTCGGGGGCTTCGCCCCCAAACCCTTGCTTTCCCCCAGACCACGCAGGGGGGGGCTTGCCCCCCCTGCAACCCCCCCACGTGGAGGGGTGTACAGTCTTCTGGGGTGGAAAGTCTTCATGGGGTATAAACACAGTTGAAAAAAAAAAAACCTCTGAATCGGGAAGATAATCAGGCTCCAAAACAAACATTTTGGTCTCCAAAAGATTTAGTTTTGAAGAAGATAAATAAATGATACCTTGGTTTTCTTCTTGGAGTCCCATCTGACTTTGGTTGGTATTTAACCCTTCAATCCCACATGCCAAAATTTGTGTTGACCTCTTCTAGTCATTTCTATCTTCTTTTACAAAAGTAAGTCCTCTAGTAATTCTACATGTGAATCATGTGCTAAATATTCAAATGGAACGTAAGACTTTCCCCTCATCGATCATGGAAAACTCATAGAGTTTTAGGTTCTCTACACTTATTAATGAGTTAATGCACATATAAGGTGGAAAATTGATTATGTAAGCATTGTTTCCTACCTTCTCCAATATTTCTAAAACCCATATCTCAGGGCCTTTATTTTTTTCCCTAGTCCTTGTAACCTTTCCTTATTAAGTTGTAACCAAACTCTATCTCCTACTTGGAAAGTTGTAACTATCATGTGTTTATCATGTTTGTATTTCTCTTGAGACTTATTTGATTTCAATTGAACTTAATAACTATATTTATCTTATCATGTTTATGAAATTTCTGCCTTCAATGCACCATTTGAGGTTGTTTCCCTTGTTTACCTTATCATGTTTATGAACTTTACCTCTTAGCCCCTTACTTTGTGGGTGAAAGGAAATGGATATATTTATTTTAGTATCCAATTTCTCTCACAATGAAGTCCAAAATACACCAAGGAATCTAGTATTTTTATAAAACATTATGCTCCTTGGAATCCAAAAGTGCACCCAAACCCTTTCAAAGAATGATCTTGCAACTTCTTGTTCTTTAATGGTCTTCATGCAAGCCATTCAAACACACATTTTGTTGACCACGTCTACTACCTCATAGAGGTATTCATGCCCTCTTCTTGTCAACATAAAAATCCTAACAAAGTCCATGAATATTCTTTCTCATGGCCTTGTAGGGTTTGGAAATGGACCATATAGTCCTTGTTTTATGTTACTATGCTTACTAGTACAATATAAAATACAACCTCTGATAAATCTAGCTACTTCCTCTTGCATATTATGTTAATAAACATACTTATGCAAGTTAGTTGTGGTCTTCTCGACACCAACATGACTAGCAACCTTGGAGCTATGAGCCTCCCTTATCATTTGTCACGGGGTATTCACCTTGTTGACCAATATCTTATGACATTCATTCATAAAGGGGGTTTTACATTGTGAAAAATAATGTCAATATATTATAGGAATTGGAAAGGGGAGAGATGTAGGGTACATGGAGATTTATAAGTATTGGGGGTTGTAAAAAGGGGTATCTAGTAAAAATCAGGGATATCTAGTAAAAATGGGGAGTTTTTTTATTATTAGAAAGATGTATTGGGATGGGGGGTTCAAAATACGATTTTGGACAATAATTATCAATATTTAGTCAAATCAAGGGTATTATTTAATATTTCATGAACACACATGCTATGTCACATGTTCACTAAGTGAAGGCCCCGTGCCAATGGTATTATGTCTTCCTTTGTTACACAAAACTTCCCCATCTTCTAGAGTAATCCATCTTGGAAATGGTAATCAACATATGTTTGTTATTTTTTTCCTTGCTACTACAGATACACCCCCTTGAAGTCCTCATCTTCCATTTATTTATTTCTATTGTTTCATGGATGAATGGCTCCATGTGGATAATACCTTCCAAAGATATTATTTTTTGTTCTAGTGGTCTAGATAGAAAATTACCCAACATGTTGGAAGTTTTTCCCTTCTTATATTTGATCACTAGATGAAATTGCTACAGAAAACTCATCCATTTATAGTGTCTTAATTGTTGAGCTTACTCTAGGCCTACATGTATTATAGAGGTTGGTGATTGGTATTGAGGATGGTATCTTTACCTAATAGATAGTGCTTCCATTTCTTTAATATTGAACCAAGGCATAGAGCTCCTTGTCATATATAGAGTAGTTCATCAATACTCCATAGAATAGCTCTAAATGATATGTCTCCCCCCTTGCATTATTATTGTTCCCATAGCATACCCACTAGCATTAGTTTATGTTGAAAAATACTTTTGCAAGTTAGGTAGTGTTAGGATTGGGGCTCAACTAATATTTTTCTTTAGTTCTTCAAAGGATTTTTTATTATTATTACCCCTCTAAAACCTATTATCATTGGTTGTTATAACATGAAGTACTTCCACCACATCTGAAAAATAATGGTATGAAATTTCCTAAATATTGGGAAGCTCCCACAAAATTCCTAACTTCTATGACATTGGTAGGATTGGGCCATTTAATGATAGCCTCTATCTTTGAAAGATCAATCTTTAACTACCCCCACTAATCGCTTGCCCCACATACACCAAAGGATACTTAGAAAAATCACACTTGTTTATGTTTACTAGGAGTTGATGTTTCCTTAGTGTTTGTAACACCTACTTCAGATCTAACACATGCTCCTTCCAAGTAACACTAAAGATCAATGTCTTTCAAGTAAACTAGACAAATGAGTCTAGCAATGGGAACAAATATCATTCATTAAACACATAAAAGTAGTCAATGAATCACTCTAACCAAAACACATTATTAACCACTCATATAAACTTTGTTTTATATTGAGCCCAATCTTCCAAGTGTATTCTTCCTTGATCTAGACTTGACGATATCCAGATTTCAAATCCATCTTAGTGAAGTACATTGCATGATGTGGTTGATCTAACAAGTCATCAAGTTGAGACAAAGGGTATTGATTCTTGAGAGTGATCTTGTTTAGAGATCTATAGTCAATACACATTATCTAATTTTTGTCCTTATTTGGCACCAAAATGACTAGGGAATCATATGGTGAGGTACTTGGTCTTATGGTGCCTTGCTCCAATAACTCTTCCAACTATTTCTTCACTTATTTTGACTCTAATATGGCTTTCTTGTAGAGTGGTATATTTGTAAAGGAAATATTGGTAGTAATTGTATCTCATTCTCCAGTTCAATCTTAAGTGGCATTCCTTTTGGATCTTGGAAAACTTCTTTATATGTCTGCAAAATTTCTTCCAAATGGCACTTATGTTTTTCTACACATACATTCAAAGGATGCAGTCACACCTACATAAATGGTGTCTTCTGTCTCAAGAAAAAAAGTACATACTTCTTAGTTGTGATGATCGATCTCTTATCTTAGTGTGGACTCTCAAAGATATCTTAGAATTCCTTTTATGTATAGTTGATTATAAATGATTACCATCCTTGATTAGGTTGTACTAGTTGGCCATTCACATGAAGACAACATCCCCCATATACATATAGGGGAAACTATAGACATCAAGAGGTGCTACATCGACTTTTATTTCATCAATAAAATTTTCATTAATAGAAAATATTTACATTGCTTGGTGTTGGGCCCCTCGTTTTGATAACGGACACATTACGACTATAGGTGAGTACTCAATGTCTCTGGATAAAAAGGAAAGGACTCAACATAAAAAAGAAATATAGAAGTCATGCTATGAAAATTAAAGACCATTAGAAACATTAAGGAGTGTTAGCTGCCATAGAGAAAGATAAGAAGCATAATAGTTGGTGGGATTTCAGGTGATCAAGGATCTAAGTGGAAAAAGGATGAAGGCATGTATAGGCTAATGACCCTTTGGGTTTTGAATGTGCCTTCCCACCTTTAGGTGCATGAATATAAATGTAAAGGCTCAGACCTATAAAAGGGTTGTTTAGTTCCCTATTGATCCTCTGTATTATTCATGTATGTAGCTTGCTCTATAAACTATGAGCTATGTTATTGTTGTGGTCTCATGGATGAAGACTCCTTATGAATGATGTATTGGTTATCTTGAAAATGAATGGAATGGGACTACCCTTTAAATTTTGTGTTGTATTTACATTGTATATGGATGATGTATTTTATTGTTATTCATTGTTTGTGATGTCAAAAAAACATCATATGATTGAATGGTTGCATTATGAGAATTATGTACATTCATAATACTTAATATTGAAGTATGAGTATTGGAATGGGTGTTGGTTGTGTTGATGAAAGAAGCTATGGGAGACATCCTCTAACTTACAAACCTGTGAGATGTGGAACACAACAGCGTGTGAAGTCTTTCTCACAGCTTACAAACCTGAGAGAAAGCCCCTATGAAGGGTTCGTGGTTCCTGCCTGAGACAGAGTCAGGAATGTAAAGATGGCCTCCTCCATGACACGAGAAAGAATAACTCCAGATCATTATCCGACGTAAAAGTGATCTGTTGAGTTAGGACATGCTTGTGGCTGAGCACAAGGTGAACGTAGGAAATCCCTAAAAAGCACTGGGCACATCATCACGCGAACAAAAATGAAGATGATGTGATGGCCTCCTCTGAGCAGCAACATAGTTTATGAGAAGACTCCAGATGATCATCCTATTGGTGGCAGTAGGAAATCATATCTGTAGAGAAGACCTGCCTGTGGACGAGCACAGGTGAACGTGTGAAGACCTGGTTCATCTATGTAATATAGTGAATCAGGTCCATGGAATCCCTATGGATGTGCCCCTAGTGGATGAGAACTAGTGGGTGTATAAGATCCTTTGCTATATTTTGTTCAAGAGTCAGACCTATCTATAACCATCGTTATTATGTAAAGGGTACATGTCGTCCCTATCTTATTGTGTCTAAAGATAAACTGTAAAAGAAAATTAATATTTATATTAATATTAATTATTATAATAATAAATAAATAATATGTCTAAGTGAGGTCAGCCCTATTGTGCCAATAGACATTTTAGTTGATAGGACAAGTCTAATACAAGTAAGATGAAATCTTTCATTGTAGACACACACACACATGAGTTTTGGAAATTTCAACAAGTGCACTTCTTGGTCAAAGTTGTGCACCTCTCTTGGGCGCTAGAGTTCTAGGGTTTTGTGCATCCTCTTGTGTGCTAGGATATTGTTGGTGGTTAAAAGGTATTTCTCTTGAAAAGTATAGCAAAGGATTTGGCTGGGTTTTTCTCCCTTATTTGAGAAGGGTTTCCTAGGATATATTTTGTGTTCTTGTGCATGGTGCTTCTTCATGTGATCTTGGTTGTTGTAGCATTTATGGTTATGGTTAATTGTAAAAATGGAATGAAATTCATGCTTAGCCTAATGCTTATGAAAACTCAACATGTTATCAGAGCATAGGTCTTGAAAGAACCCATTGCACAAACATTCTTCACAAGAAAAAGGAAAAATGTCATTGTTGTCGTACATGGAAATTAGGGTTTTTTATTGAAGAAGTTTTTCAGCCTCAAAACCATTTAGAAAAGTGTGCCCTAACCCAAGGAACTATTTGGCACCTTCAGCGCACCTTTTCAGTGGGTAGATCTCCCAGAAAGTGAAACCCTACTTTTCACAAAGTACTAGAAGTACCAGAGTACTAGAAGTACTAGAAAACCAGAAGCACCAGTCCATAAATCCGCTGGTCAAGTTTGAGGGGGTAAAATTTGGATTTTCAGAAATATGACTGCACCAACTTACTCGCCTCAGCCTAGTGCATCTATCCCCTGGATTGGAATTTCAAAATTTGAAGTTTGAAAAATTAGGGTTTCCTCATAAAACCCTAAGTTTCAATTGTAGTTACAGCTTCAGAATCAGTTGCAGTATCAATTGCAATTGCAGTATCAGTTGAAGTATCAATTGTTGTACTAGTTGCAGTCATCCTTGAAGTCTTTTAAGAAGTTGGTAAATATTATTGTTGCTACCGAATGGTGCCATTACTTGCAAAAGCTATCAAAGGTATGTACTCACATATGTTTAAATTGTTAAGCTTTAAAGGGTATTTGAAGGAGAAGGGGTCTCTTACCATAAATCCAAAAGGATCTCAAGATCCAACACATTCAGAGGAATAATGCAACCCATGTTTGATTATTTTGATATGCATCTATTTGTTATGAAATTTATTTGATCTAGGTTGCATGTTGAAGCTATGACCATCATACTAACCTTTGGTCAAAATTAAAGTCAAGATATTAGATGGATTAAATTTGAGATCATAGAGTTTGTTCTCTAACCCAACCTTCTGTCAAGATAGAATATTGTCCTAGTACAAAAGATAGGTTGAAGAAAGAACTTGTTATCTTGAGTGAAGGACACTTGGAAGAAAAGAAACACAATGGAAGTGAAGACTCCAGGTTTGATTGTTGTAATTGTCATTCCTCTAACTTATATTTCTAAAGTTTGCTACTTTACAAATAGGTGTTGTAGCTGTGATAACAATCCTTAAATTTTTTTGATTCTAGAGATGTACTCATTATTCTCCTTTAGGATATATTCTTGTTTTAGTTCCTCTTGTTTTCTTGTTCCAAACAGGTCAAGAACAAAAGAAGATGCTTATCCTTCAGAGGGAGTCACATTGACTCAGAGGGAGTCAAAACTATTTGAGAAAGAGGAAGAATAAAACCATCCTTGAGACAATTAATGCAATAATGCATGATCAGAATCTTTCTATGATTTCATGGGAAGAAGCACGCATGACACGATATATGTTTAGAACAAGATTCTTCACCAGAATAGAAGCCTTCACCAGAGTGAAGCCTGAGATTGAACACTTCAGGTTATTTGGGTACCCAATGTATTTTCATGTACCCAAAGAGAAGAATTCCAAGCTATATCCTTTAGAAAGAAAGGATGCAGTGAATCTTCAAAGACATTCCAAATCGACATCCCTGGTTAGAGACAGATTGAGACAAGCAAAAACATTGTCCTTGAAGAAGAGATAGTCTTTCAAAGATCAAAAAAATCTCCGATAGAGATTGATCGTAAGACTATACCTTCTCCCCCTTCAGCAATTCAGAGGAAGAAAGACATTATTCTAGTTGCTCCTGTTGATATGTTCAATGATATTACAGCAAGGCACAAAATGCCTTCCTATACTCACTATGCAAGAGGCATACAAGCCCCTCAAAGAACATTCCAAGAAAGTAAAAGAGTTTTTCAAAATTATGAGCCACTTCATTGATGATAAGACTCATTGTCTTAGAAAAGCTACAAGAGAACCAATATGGCCAAAATCCATAACAGAAGAATACCGGTATACTTTCAAATACCAAAAGGAGAAACCTGTGATGCAACATGTAGCTAATGAAAGTATCAAGGAAATACAAAACGTAATCTATAGCTAGAGGTTTCTCACAAACAGAGGGAGTTGTCCATGATGAGACACTCGACCCAGTGAACCATTTCACTTCCATCTGTACCACCATCCATGAGTTGGAATCTATATATCAGATAGATAGATTCTTGATGAGTTTGGATTTCAGAAAGAATGTTGTTGATCAAAACCTATATAGTGTTGGTGATGAAAATTTAATCCCAATGATTTACTCAGAAAGACTAGTTGTTAAAACTAGCAAGCATTGACTTCTGATACACTACTTCTTGGGACACGAAGTATGACAGAATGCAAATCCATCGTGATAGATTTAAAGAATAAGATTGATGTTGATTCAAATATGAGACCAATCCATAGTTGATTGGATCACTGATGTATCCGGTTAACACCAGACTTGATTCATGCCTAGAAGAAAGTACAGTGGACTGAAAGAGCACATCATGTTGATGTTCTACCTTAAAATATTCCATGATTTCCTATTGCAATAGGAAATATAACTCTGAAGCCTTAAATTCACCTGAAACAGAGTATATATATATATATATATATATAGCAGTAAGTGTGCAAAGAAATGTGGCTTCACATACTTTCGTCAGATCTACTTGACCATGAGATAGATCATATGTTGATGACAAAGAGCCATATATAAATATCCTTAAAGAACCCATAGCTTCCCAATGGTTTGTCACACAAAGAGACAAAATTTTCTTATGTCAGAGAGATGATGCAGAAGAAAAAAAATTCTTTGCAGTACCCTTCTCCACCTAAGCAAACTGCAAATTTCTACACCAAACATTTACTTGGTAAAAAGCTCCTTCCGATTTAAGAGGGATTATGGATGACCATTGGCAAAAAACAAAACTCACAGTACATCGGTATGAGACTTGGCTTGATGAAGAATGCCTCCTAGATGAGAGGGATTGTTGATGAAAGCAACTATGGGAGACATCCTCCAGCTTACAAATCTATGAGATGTGGAACACAGCAGCTTGTGAAGTCTTTCTCTCAGCTTACAAACCTGAGAGAAAGCCCCTATGAAGGGTTTGTGGTTCCTGCCTAAGACAGAGTCAGGAATGTAAAGATGGTCTCCTCCATGATGTGAGAGAGAAGAACTCCAGATGATTATCTGATGTAAAATCAATCTGTTGAGTTAGGAAGTGCATGTGGTTGAGCACAAGGTGAATGTGGGAAATCCCTAAAAAGCGTTGGGCACATCATAATGAGAACATAAATGAAGATGATGTGATGGCCTCCTCTGAGCAGAAACATAGTTAATGAGAAGACTCTAGATGATCCTCCTGTTGGTGGTAGTAGGAAATCATATCTGTAGAGAAAACGTGCCTGTGGACGAGCATGGGTGAACATGTGAAGACCTGGTTCATCTATGTAATACAATGAATTAGGTCCATGGCATCCCTATGGATGTGCCCCTAGTGGATGAGCACTAGTGGGTGTATCAGATCCTTTGCTATATGTTGTTCAAGAGTCAGACCTACCTATAACCCTAGTTGGTACAGGTTGGCCCTATCTTATTGTGTCTAAAGACAAACTGTAAAAGATAATTAATATTAATATAAATAGTAATAGTAATATTAATTATTATAATAATAAATAAATAATATTTCTAAGTGAGGTTGGCCCTATTGTGCTAATATACATTTTAGTTGAAAGGACAAGTCTAATATAAGTAAGATGAAATCTTTCATTGTAGACACACACACTCATGAGTTTTGGAAATTTCAACAAGTACACTTCTTGGTCAAAGTTGTGCACCTCTCTTAGGCGCTAGATTTTTAGGGTTTTGTGCACCCTCTTATGTGTTAGGATATTCTTGGTGGTGAAAAGGTCTTTCTCTTGAAAAGTATAGCAAAGGATTTGGCTAGGTTTTCTCCCTTATTTGAGAAGGGTTTCCCAGGATATATTTTGTGTTCTTGTGCATGGTGCTTCTTCGTGTGATCTTGGTTGCTACAACATTTATGGTTATGGTTAATTGTTAAAATGGAATGAACTTCATGCTTAACCTAATGCTTATGAAAACTCAACAGGTTGTAGAAGTCATATGGTATGGGACCTATACAAACTTAAGTATTAGCATTGTGCTTTAGGTGAGACCTTCCTCTTCATAGGGATTGAAAATGTCAATGCCTAGGCTACAATGGACCCCCTTTGTTGGACATTGGCGCAGAACCTAGTATAAAATTGAGCCAACAAATGGTTCCATTGTTGAGACTCTTTCATAATGTGTATGGAATTATAACAATATCACTGACAAGTTAACCTAGAGCTATGTAGAAAATGGTGGTTTAGGCAGATTGACCTCTTTGAGAAGCAATGCATTACAAGTCATAGTCCCACTGGATGCATGCGACCACAATACCTATGAGGTGTTACAATATGAGATAGATAACTAAATGAGGAAACCCTAGATAGGGTTGAGTCACATAACTAAGATTACATAAATATACTCACAATAACACCATATGATATTATCAATGAATAATTGGTGCATCTATTACAAAGGACTTTACCTCCTTACATATCATTGTTCATTAAGCAAATCATTTCCACTTATGAATGTGGGATAGATTGTTTTACACAAAAAATAAACATTAACATATTCTCATAAAGTGACTTTATTACATAGTAAGCCTTATATCTCTAATACCCCCCCATAAGGTACACAATGTTAAAAAAAACTGAAATCAAATACATATACTGAATGTAAATAAATTGAACATTTAACAACAATAACATCCTTTAGAAGCTTATTCTTTGAACACGGTTCCTGGACAATTTTGAGCTCCATCAAGCTACCTCATAATAGTCGTAAAAGTGTAGTTGTTGAGTTGAATTCTCGAGTTCTTGGATTCCACCTCCTTGAACTCCCGAATCATGAACCTCCCGAGGTCAATTTCTAAACAAAAATCCACATGCATGTCATGTAACCTCACTAGTAGACTGCAATCCACATGTGTGTCTCTCTAACTAATGAGGGATCTTTCCCTAGATACACAACCTATGAACTAATAGTGAAACAATTGTTTTTGAGTTGTTAATTGATCCCTTCCTGTCTTCAAAGAACAAGCTTCCTAAAATGAATAAAATCCATTTTCTTCAGTAGATTCTTCACCATTGTCAACATCCAGTGGATATTCAATAATGGCTACACTCAACATATGTTATCTATCTTTGACCTTTCCCTTAAGAACGTCATTGTCTCGTTGTCTACAATTCCAATCTGTATGACCCAACTTCTTGCAATATTGGAATTGTATTTCCTCTTTGTACTGTGTTGATCTATTGTGGTTGTTTCTTGCATAGAATGCAAGTTCCAGTTGGTTATCACCTTCAATGGTTTTCTTTTTTTTCTGCTAGCAATGTTGCAATCATTTCATCTATACTTTATGAAGGTAGTTGACCTAGGGTAAAGATAACACTACTATATTTAGGTGGAAAATTGTTCAAGAGAATAATCTTGACATCCTCCTCATAAATTGTTTCCTTGAATTATGCAAGATGTCTGATAATAGATCTTATATTGTTTGTGTGACTTGACATGGTGGCTTCAACTGGCATATTAAAGTTGAATAATTGTAATTTCATGGAAAATTTTGCGTTCATTACTTGTGTCGCAAATAACTTGTTGAGATTTTCTCAGATCTCCTTGGATGATTTGTCCAGATCTACGTGATGTAGCTATGAATCTAAGAGGGTGAGGCCAATAATGGATTTTTCCTTATGATCTTTGCTCTCCCATTCTATCAATTTGTTCAGATCTACAGGTGTTGCCTCGATTCCTTTGACAATTCCCCAAAGTTTTTTATTCATTAATTCCATCTAGATCTTCATTTTCCACATATGAAAATTGAAACCCAAGTACTTCTCTAATGACATCTCCATGAATGATCAAATATGATATTTTTCACTACTAAAAAATAATTAACAGATGCAAAGAAAGGTTACACAAACCAAAGATGTAGAAACTGAAAATATGAGAGAGGTCAACCATAGAACTACAATAAAACCCTTGTTTCCTATGTTGAGAAAATTAAAAAAGATCCTGCATTAAATTGTGGCTAAAAAAAATAATAAATAAATAAAACCTGAGTGAACTCGCTGCTAAACACCCTCGAATTGTGGAACTTCATGGCTCTCAGAGTATTGAAGTCACAAGAGTGGAAACCTTGTCTTTCAAAGGCCCAAAACTCTTGATATGGATTCTTGCTCTAATACCATATTACAAAATGAGCTAGATCACTAAATGAGGAAGCCCTAGATAGGGTTGAGTCACATAACTAAGCTCAAAGAAAGATATTTGCAATAACACCATATGATATTATCAATGAATAACTAGTGCATCTATTACAAAGGAGTTTACCTCCTTATATATCATTGTTCATTAAGAAAATCATTTCCACTTATGAATGTGGGATAGATTGATTTACACAAAAAGTAAACATTGACATATTCTAAAGTCATAAAGTGACTTTATTACATTGTAATCCTTATATCTCTAATATGAGGTATTTTGGGTAGAGTTCTAGTGGTATTGTTTGAATGCTTGAGTAGATTGGGAGAACATCATGACCTACATAGAAAGGGAGAAGTGTTATGACCCAAGTGGGGCATATATGGGGTTAAATGTATATGATCCCAAGGGGGGAGATATATGGGGATAAATGTACATGTAATGTGTAAATATATATGTAATAGGGTCTGCCTAATAGTAAAGGGATCTCATGTGTAATGTGTGAATAGGTATATATAGATATCATGTATTCATTATTGAGAATATGTGAATTGTCATGTATGAATGTATTTGGATATTTGGAGGAGGTTCTCCATAATAACAAGAAGAGAGACAAAGTGGAATGTCTAGAATCTCGTTGCATTGTAGAGATTTGATCATAAAGTTGCAAGAGCTATTGACTTCTAGGATAAGGTTATGATAGAAGGATATATTATTGAATTCACAGTGGAGGTAAGCTAGTCATCTTCAAGAGTAGAGGAACAATTCAATAATAGACCTCACAAGAGGTTGGTGAACAAAATCACAAATTGGGCAATGACATTTTTTATGGAAGAATATTATATGCCTTTTAACTTGCTTGTCATGGTAGCATAAGCGCTTGTGCTTGGGGGAGATCTAGGATGGAGCTATAAATAATGAATAAATAAGGGATGAAGATACCATGGAGGAAGCACAAGCTCTAGATAAGGTGGAATGGGCTTTGAAGTGAGATGAAATAATTGAGAAGTGGTGGTTGAACAAAATGTGAGAGATTCACTAAAGGGAGGAACTAGAGAAAAGGAATATTGATAGAGAAGGAAGTACATAAGCCAATATAAAGGAGTTGGGGGAGCTGTGGAGATAAAGAGAGAAAGTTGGCCAATGGATGAAAGAAAAAGGATTGATAGCTAAAGAGAGTCTATAGAGAAGAATGGATGGGAAATAGATGTCTAAAGAGTGAGAGAGGTTGACAAGAAAAGTGAAGCAAGTGGGTGAATGTGTTCAATTAGATGGATCAAAGATAGTATAGTGGGAAGCCAAGTATGAGGAGAATGCAAATAATCTTATAGAGAATGGTGTGATCATCAAGCCGCAAGAGGAATAAGTCCTTAGTGATGTGTTCTAGTAGTCTAAATTTGTTGGATTACTAAGAGCGAGAGTGAATCAGTAATAGAGCAATTATAATCCTTTTTAAACCAAATAATCCAAGTGTTATATCAATGTAGAATTATCATCCAATAATGACAAATGAACAAATGAAAAATCATACACATACATAGTACACCAGTGTTTTACGTGGAAAGCCAAAGCTGGAAAAAACCATGATTTTTTTTTTCTTATATATCTTGAAGAATTACATTCATTGGAAGCACCAACTTCCTTTGTTTTCCAGCTGCAACTGGAAGGAGGCTCCAACTCCGTAGTTTCTCAGGCGACAACCTGAGGTAAGCTCCAACTCCCAAATTCTTTGGCTACAACCAGAAGGAGGCTACAACCCCCTATGTTCTCCAGCTACAACCACCTATCCTTGCCCCATCCAACTTCCCTGAAGTAGAAGTAGAATGATGGAACCACTGCCACACTATCACTGTGATATATACCATTGTAAACCTGAACCATGCATCAACCTGTACCTCAACCTGTAATCAACCTGTACCATAAACAAGTGCATTAACCATGCACCAACCTGTAATCAACATGTACCATAAACAAGTACAACCAACCATGTACCAAGTATGTACCAATCATGTGTCAACTACTAATCAAATATGACTCATCAATATGTACCAACATCATCAACTATACACCTCATGTATGTGCCAACTCATCAACTACTTGTCTCAACCATGTACTCAACTTGTACCTCAACCAAAAGCCCTCATAAATTTCATCATCTAAATGTGATTTGTAACTCTGTAATAGACCTAGTGTATATGATCACATACCTGCAAACCTTCCTTAACTTTAACAAGAAGAGACTAGCATTTTCATCAAACTTTTCTTTAGTCTCACATGACTAGTTTTGGATTAGTCGACAACCCTAACTTGAAATAATCATAACTATGTACCTGTAATGAATAAAGATATGAAAATGATCCAAAATGTTCTTCAATGTGTTTTTTGAAATGTCTCCAGGTGTCACTACTTGGAACCTCTCAAAAAATGAGTTATAGCAAAAATGACATACCTTGTTGAATTCTGGCTTATTCTAGAGAGAGACCTTGTAGAGCGTGCCCCTCATGGAATATTTGTTGAATGAATCTGAAAATGTTACACATAATACTAAAGACCGTACTATAACCAACACATTTGGTATTATGGAATTTGGATCTGTTATGAAGAAGTTATGACTTTTTTACCCGAAACACCTGTTTTAGACTAGTTTCAGGACTAGCCACAAACCCTATTTTCCACGGAGTGTAACTCCAAAAATACAACGACCCACAAGATGAATTTTTTACCACGGATAATTGGATATGTTTCCTCAATGTCATATCAATTTCATGGTATTAATCATTCTAGAAATTTTTTTATTGCGAAAATGGTGAGATGACTTGTAAATAACATACCTTAGAAAGCATCATCAAAAAACTTTATTCTCCCTTGAATTCTGGCCTTATTTTCTTCACCTTCCCTTTGAAATTCGGCTTCGATATCCTTTGGTTACCTCAAACACCTATAGATATTCACTATTATCAAGTGTGATATCAAATGAGAGAGCCTTGCCTCTTATTTATACTCTCCAAGTAGTTTCATTAAGAACATCTTCTAGGTCACTTTACCTTCTTTCCTTATTTTAGGGTTAACCCACTTCTAAATTCTCCATTAAATTTATTATTTAAATAATTTGTTTTTTATTCACTTTGAATTATAGTACATTCATCACTTCACTTTATTATTTACCTTCTAAAATATCTTAAACCACTTTTACTACTTTGACCTTTTGGGGCTTCTAGATGGCATATGAGGGCCCTCCAACTTCGTAAGGCCATAACTCTCAAATCGTGAGGAATTATGTGATGTTCCACATATCACAAGAAATGGACTAACATTTACTATCCATATATAAGAGTATTACCTGAAAATATATCAAAACTCATACCATTATTCATCAAACAAACTTGGCTCCATTACCCAAACCTGGGTTCTCCAACTTCTCATGGCCATAACTCTTTAACCGTGAGGAGTTATGTGACGTTCCACATACCACCAGAAATGGCATGAAAAGAACTATCGATATAGGATAGTTTCATTGGAAAATTAACTTACCTTCATCTTATTATTCAAAAAATAAGCATGGGTTCTCTAACCATACTTCTAGGATAACTCAATCCGCAAAGCATCTTCCCGTCAGGGCTTTCGCCATAAGGGGACCACTTTGGAGTTCATCCATTTGTACTTATTATCAACCATGACAAGACAATAATGAGTCATATTTACATAAAAAAAACTTGGGTCCATTACCCAAACCTTAGTGCTATCGGGATTTCTTCAAGGGTTGACATCAATGACAACCAACCTTAATCATCAATCTCCCCCTTTGGAATTAATGGAAACACTTTGATGAAAAACTGAAATTATGTCATGCAATATTGAAGTCATATCACTCATGCTCCCCCTGGAAGCATGCCTCTATCCTCTGCATCTTTGTGACCATTGCTCCCCCTGGAAGCATGCCTTTGTCCTCTGCATTTGATGAATCTCTCCCCCTTTGTCATCAATGGAAAAGGTATCTTTCCATTCAGGGATGCTCCCCCTGACTAAACTGTCTTCTTTATGGTGTTTCCTCGTGTACATCTAAGAAATATAAGATAAGCATTCAAAAGAATTCATTTTGGAGTAGAAATAACTTTGAGTCTTTGGTGAAGATACTCAAAGGCTTCTCGTGGAAGTGATTTTGTAAAGATGTCTACCACTTGTTCTTTTGTGCCCACATACTCAACTCTGATGTTCTTTTCTCCAACTTGTTCCCGTAGAAAGTGATATTTGATTGGAATGTGCTTTGTCTTGGAGTGCATCACTGGGTTCTTTGAAATAGTGATGGTGCTTGTATTATCACAATAGATTGGAATGGGCTCATTATATTCAACATGTATATCTATCAAAGTTTGTTTCATCCAAAGAACCTCTGTACAACATGTTGTTGTTGCAATATAATCTACCTAGATTATAGATAGAGATACTGATGATTGTTTCTTGATTAGCCATGATACTAAACACTCACCCAAGTAGAATGTTGCTCCACTGGTGCTTCGTCGGTCATCACTACAACCTTCTCAATTTTCATCTGTGTAGACAATAAGAGATAGATCATTTCCTTTTGGATACCATAATCCAAACTCTTATGTTCCTTTGATATATCTGAAAATTATCTTCACTGCTAATACATGTGAGTCCTTTGGTGCTGCTTGAAATAATGCCACCTATCCAATTGCCTACATTACATATGGTCTGGATGTTGTCACATACAGTAGACTACCAATCATTGACACGTATTGCCTCTGATTTGTAGACTTTGAATCATCATCTTTGCTTAACTTGCAACTAGTTTGCATGGGAGTGATAACTGGTTTGCAATATTTCATTTCGAACCTCTTTAACATTTCTCTGATATACTTGGTTTGAGAAATAAAAATTATTTGGTTGCTTTGACGTATTTGAAGTCCCAGAAAGAAGGATATTTCTCTAAGTAATTGTTGAAATAATGTAACTGCGAAGAGCATTCTTATTATTATTGGATTAAATCCCCATTAT
>ML875416.1:0-18666 GCA_009831015.1 Picea engelmannii
GAGTTTAAGGTAGAGTTACCGGATCTTTTTATTTTGTATTTCTTGTATGAATGTGGGGTATATTCGGGGTAGTCTAAAGAGTAGGAGACTTTTAGACAGTTAGATCTGCTTACATGTTGAACCCTAGTGTAGTCCATAGGGGGGTTTTCCCTCTATAGCAAAACTGGCGACCATACTGGGGAGACCTCTAGGATTTTATGGGATAATGTTTGGGTGTTTTAATTGGTTTTACTACCTTCATTGAGTTTCTATAAGTTGCTGAGTCTTTAAGGGATTCTGGTCACCTGTTGGCGCCATACCAGTTTTCCCTGCCCTGTTAGCCTGCCTGTTAGTTTTCTTTTTTTTGAGAAGTTACAGAGGTGTATGTGGCTTGCAGTGGGTATGCACGCGTACATATGCGCCTTACTTTTAGACAGCCCGCGTACATACGCGGGCTGCTTAAGTATCAATAACGTGCATGTGTCAATAATTTTTTTCTTTAAGGAGAGGCAGTCAACCTCTTCCCTGATTAAAGTCATACTTCTTAGGGTTTCTTGATTAAGTACAGTGTCTCTGTTTTTACAATCGAAGCCTGGGTTTGATGCCAGTTTGCTGATCTTTTTTAAATATTTCTTGTGTTTCCTAGCATTTAACTTATTTTTAGCTTGAAATTTTAAGAAAAATGAGTTGCATTTTGAAAAACAATTCCCCCTCATGGGGGAGCCATGAATCGTGTATTCATCAGTTTCTTTTAGAATCTTTTGTTACTTCTGCTTTGATTGGAAGAAAATATAAAAAAAACTTAGTTAGTTAGGTCTCTTTCTTTCTTTGCATTTGCTTTGCATTGTTATTTGAAAAAGAAAAAGAAAATAGCATAGTGTTGTGTTTTCTTCTCATCTTAAAAGCATTTCAAAAGAAAAATAAGAAAGATAATCCTTCTTTGCTAGTGTTCTTACAAGTTTCATTTTTCGCAAGAGTCTTAACAACATTAGTTGCACTACCACACCTTTTGAGTAAATCAAGCCAGTAAAAAGAACGCTAAATCTAAAATTAACTAGACTTTATGTTTGTAGGGTCAATCAACTAGTCTAGGCTAGAGCCTTGAATTAGGTTGGAGAGGAAACTCTTCAAGGCTAAAAAAACAAACATTGAAGTCAGAGCTAGGGAGTGTAAAAAGTCCAGTAAACGTGAAATTTATCCTGGACCGCCCTCTAACACAGGGGATAAACATGAGGTCGCATGTGGAAAGGTAGTGAAGATAACCCCTCCAAAGCTAGACCAAGCATAGTGGGGAATGCATATTAAGGACTTGTCGTGGGATACTGTTGGTTGCATTTTCTACGGAGCTTCATGGAACCCGAATCCGTTCAGGATCCTCAGTTGTCTTTTGGACCACTTGCTTTCGATACCCTCGACAAGTTTCAGGCTTGTTACCCTGCTCATTGTGGTCCACCCGACTGTCAACTGTACCCGCCTGATGACTGTTTGCAAACTGGAAACTTAGTTGCCTTTATTTTAGGGACTTACACATGTGATTGCGGGGGTATACCATGGTACCTAGGGAAGATGTCAGGCCATGCTTTGCAGAGTATACCCAGAGGGTGCTTCCATGTTCGATTTTCACTTGCACCGGTAAGTTGCTCTAGTGTTGGTTGGCATAACTGTTCTTCCTACTAGATAATGGTTTGTTTGATTTTCCTTTAGGAATTTTTAGTGTGTGCTCTGTGCTCCCTAGTTTTACATAGTTAGTTAGTTAGTCATTTCTTTGGGTCTCTTACCCAGGGTGGTAGACCACCCACTATGCCGGTCCTAAGGACTTTTCGGTCTTTCATTTAGAAATGTGGAGCCGCCTCTTTATAGGCGTTGTTTTGATAACACTGGTTCACCAGAGTCAGTGTGTGAGACTTTTACGGACTTGAACGATCCTGCAAGGGGAGAACCTATGCATAAGATCTTCATGGATAAAGTTACTAATGATATCAACCACGAAACCACTTCGCAAGGGGATTCTTGTGCTTTTCCTTTCTTCGAAAACGTTGGTGTCCCTTTGATGGCCACTTTGTACATTCCTGGGTTGAATGTGGGACTATTGGTTTGGTTGGGTACCATTCCAAATGTCCAAAATTCTCTTGATGCTTCTCAGTTAAGCACCTTATGTCATGGGCAACATGTTGATGTTCCTTTGTTAGCAAAGTCTTCTCCTCCTCCTTCTCCCACCTCTGGTGAAAATACAATTATTAGTAACCGAAAGTCTAAATGAAATAGAAAGAGGAAGAATAGGAAGAAGAAATCACCAACCTCTGCGAGTCATGTTGGAGATAGGTTGACAACCTCTGCAAGTCATGTTGAAGACCAGCACCTAGCCTCTACAAGTCATGTTGGGGGAAAAAGTCCAGTCACTGCTAGTCATACCGGGAATAGCTTTGTAGCCTCTGCGAGTCATGTTATCGACCAATCACCAACCTCTGCAAGTCATGTTGGATATGTGCAACCAACCACTATTATTCATGCTGGAGGCATTAATTTTGTTGAGAAACCTAGATGGATAGGACATAAGCCTAAGTTACCTCCCTTGTAATATTTGTAAGGGAGATCACCTTACTCATTTATGCCCTGACCTTCCAGAGGTACGAATATTGTGGTCCCTGTCTGCAAGCTCTTCTAATTTCGATTCTTTTGAGGTTTCCTCACAGTCTATTCAACCATTGGTTGAGAAAGTGGTCATGTCGATGCAGTCATCGGTTGATCCCACTCCTCTTTTGGGGGGTGAGGTGCCTTTAGACCATGTAGTCTCGCAACCTATTCAACCATTGGTTGAGAAAGTGGTCATGCCGATGCAGTCATCGGTTGATCCCACTCCTCTTTTGGGGGGTGAGGTGCCTTTAGACCATGTAGTCTCGCAACCTATTCAACCATTGGTTGAAAAAGTGGTCATGCCGATGCAGTCATCGGTTGATCCCACTCCTCTTTTGGGGGGTGAGGTGCCTTTAGACCATGTAGTCTCGCAGCTTATTCAACCATTGGTTGAGAAAGTGGTCATGCCGATGTACTCTTTGGCTGATCCCACTCTTCTCTTGGAGAGTGTCGAGTCTACCAAAGTGGTCACGCTGATGCAGTCTTTCGCTGATCCCACTCTTCTCTTGGAGAGTGTTGAGTCTACCCAAGTGGTCACACCATTGCAATCTTCAACAGATCCCACTCTTCTCTTGGAGAGTGATGTGTCTACCGACTATGTTTTTAGCATTTCCAGTTCAGTACTTTCAGAACAAGGTGGCATTCCTCTCACTTTGAGCAAGCCCCCTCCAAGCCCTAGGATGGTTTCTTTTGATTGGAATGACCTTGTTGAGCCTTTTCTTCCTTTTTTCGCACCTTTTCAAATAAGGGTTGAAGTTAATTCAACAAACATTTATCAATGTATTGTGGATGAAGGAGCATCTGCAGGTATTTTATCCTCCTCAGTTTGGAAAGTCTTGGGATATCCCGAGCTTATGTCTGATTCGCATGAGCAATTGGCTTTTGATAGATGTCCTAGTGAATATTTGGGGATTCTTTCTCAATTTCCTATCTCATTAGGTGGGAAGATTGTCCTTGTCGATGTTATAGTGGTGCAAGGCCTGTTAGATTTTAATATGCTTCCCGGGCGTGATTATGTGTATGCTATGAACGATGTGGTGTCTACGCTCTTCCGGGTGATGCATTTCCCTCACAATGGAAGCATTGTCACTATTGACCAACTAGCATCTGATAATCACCATCCTAATTCGGCGTTAGTTCGGGTTGCCCCTTTATATGTTCCTAGTGTTCGTGTAGACTCTACCCCTCCACGGGTTAATTATGTCGCATCTTATCCTTGGTGTTCAATTGATTCTAAGCAGGAAATTGTGCAATCATGTTTTCCTTCTGGAGACTTGGTATCAACAATTGATCCATTGGTTTATCCAATGGGGGCATGGGAGCCCTTGCTTCCCCCTCTAGGTCCAAGTGATCTTGAGTCTCCTTCTGAGTTTGATCTCATTGTTTGTAGATCCTCAAGCCCTCGTTCTTGTGATTCTTCGCTGATAGACTTTGTCAGTCCTAGCCATAGCCTCCATCGTCATATGTAATATGGTTAGTTTACTTCACCCTTTGGGATTGTCGACCCTCGTTTGCGTGATTTCTCGGATTTTGAACTGCCTTCAGATGAGGCTATCCTTGAAGCCATGACTACAGTTTCTATACCGTGGGAGGACTTACACCATGGTTTGTGTTTTCTTCCCTTTAGGGAGACTTTCCAAGTTGACTATCAAAGAGACTCTTGGTCTAAGCCTAGCATTGGGCTCTACCTGAACTAGTTTCAAACATGAGTCATAGTCCCCTAGAGTCTTCTTTAATCCCTTTTCAGACTCTATAAACATGAAAATATTGCCGAGCGATCTTGTTGCCCTTCACGCTCGCCAAACTAAAACTTGAAGGCATGTCTGTCCGACGGTAGTTTACCCCTTTTTCGTTCTGGATGGTAAATTGTACGAACAAACGTATGCTCTAGGAACTTCGGTTCTTTAGAAGAGTATTCTCAGGTATAAGTTTAACCCTTTTTCGGGCCTGTGGAACTAAATTTACGAAAAAGGAACCCCCTCGGAGTCCATAGTTAAGATCTTTTCATACTCCCTAAAATTGAAAAGATTGTCAAGTGACCTTGTTCTTTCACACTCGTTAAACTGGTCCTGAAGAACATCCCTTACGGAGTCCATAGTTAAGATCTTTTCAAACTCCTTAAAATTGAAAAGATCGTCGAGTGACTTTGTTCTTTCACACTTGTTAATTGGTTCAAAAAAACATCTACTGGCATGAGTTTACCCCTTTTTCCAGCCTGTAGATTAAGGAGGAAAAAGGTACACCTCGAGAGATTCGTCTCACCGGGAGAGTTCTCCTAAGTAAAGTTTATACGTTTTCGCGCTAAGGGGACTAAATCTAGAAAAAGGCTGCGAGTCCATAGTTAAGCTATTTTCAGGCTCCTTAAAATTGAAAAGATTGCCGAGTGATCTTGTCTTTGTCACACTTGTTAAAATGGTTTTGAATAGACATCTTTTCGTTGCTAGTTTACCCATTTTTCGAACCGACTAGACTACCTTCAAAAAAGGTACCCCAGTGGAGTCTTCTTTTATGTTTTCCAGACTCTCTAAAAATGAAAAACCACTGAGCTTACCTTCTTTGGGCTCGTGAAAAATACAATGAACGGGGTTTCATCGTGTCTTATTAATCTCATTTGAATCCCTGCGTCTTTGGCCTAATGCCGACTCCATGTTGCTCTCAGTTGAACCTTTGAAGTATGCCTTATACGCAAGCCTTGTAACACTTTGCCTTTGCATTTTGACACCTTGACCCATGGAGGAATTTTCCCGAGTGTCCTTTTTCCACACATGTCTCCTTGCTCTGAGCATTAGTGTGTTCCTTTTGCTTGAAACTAGTATGCTTGCGACACTCATTCCTCCTTTGTAATGTAGCATTATTTTGTTCTTTTTCAAGTTCTTTAAAAATATTGAAAAAGACAAAAAAATCAAATATACCCCAAAAAGAGGACGAGAAAAGTATTTTCTTTTTATGGCAGCACAATGAGTCGCCCTTAGACAAAGGACATCTTTTTGTTTGTTCTTCAAGCTTTGGGATTTGATATGACCTTAGGAAGTTGTTCCCGCTACATAGAGCTATGTCCTCCTCCATTTGGTTATTCTTCCAAACACATGGAGAGTTTTCATTGCCTCCTGCATCGTGAACTTATGTCAATGTCATGCTGCTTGAGTCTGATCATTTGTCGTGCTATTGTCCAAGGGAAGTTTTTACTTAGCCTGAGTCGATCCTTCTGCGATTTTTCTCTTCCCTCATGCCCGACCATCCCGAAAGTCCAATCAAGTCCTTGTTCAAAATCACTGAAGTTCTCTGCCTAATCACCGAGATCCTCTTGTCTGTTCCCGACGAGCTGTCAAAGACCTCTGGGTAGTGAAGTCGTACACTCATATTACACTCCTACCCAATTTTTGAAGATATTGAGTTTTTTTCTCGATATCTGAAGGCCTCATCTCCAACCATCAGGCGTCATTGGTTTCTTGAAGATGCATACTATACATGTATATATTTGATTTTGAGATGTAGATCCGTTGTGTATTTCTTGCGGCTACACTTTATATAGTTATATGACATGGATCTACAGTGTATTTGATTGGCAACCATTATTTATTTCATCCTGAACATGGGTAAGCTCGCCTCGGTGAGACAATTATTATTTTTTGCAGATGGCACCTCCCAAACTTTGGTCCCGAGCTCACTCGCTTCGTACGTTGGTGAATATTTGTAATGTATTTCGACCATCAGATTCTCTTCTGACCTCACACATTAGGAAACATATGTTATAACCCTAAATTTCACCATACATTCATACTTGACATCAGGCCCTCTTACTTGCTATTTTTTCCAAGCCATCATTGAGCAACTCTTCTTAAAAAACATATTTTTGAAGATATATGCACCCTGCACCATTATTTCCCATGTACAAATGCTTGTTTCACCACTACAACTCGTGTACGTATGCTAGCTGCACCATTACAGCCTGTGTATACCCACAAATGTTGCAAAAATTAAAAAGTTGTAAGGAATTCGTTGAGATTACAGGCTATTGGGTAGTTTTCCAACTGTCCCACTGCCTGTAGCCCGTCACCCAACCAAATAAACATCATTTTTTAATATAAAAGGAGGTGTTGGGGTCTCATTCTAAAGCTAAGAATAAGAACAGTGAAACTCTGCATGTTTCACATCCCCTCCTTGCCCCAAGAATTTGCAGCCACCTTGTGAGTTTTGTGCCAGAATTGCCCATTCTTGCCTTTTTCCTCCATTATAAGCCTATTCCATTCCCTAGAGAGAGTGTGAGAGGAGAAAGATACATGGAAGTGCAGTTGGAGCTTGGTGAAGAGGATCCCAGACCAGGTTTGAGGAGCAGTCGCCGATCTCATTGTAAGTAAACTTTGTGATATCAATAAAAGGAATACTTTTTCTATCCCACAATATGATGTGTTCAATATTTATGTTTGATTTATGTTTTATTATGACATCTAACCCACTAATTTGTATATGAGATGCATAATTCCTTTGGTCACTATTTTATGAATTCTAGAGTAATAGTTCTCTTTTAAAGTGCATTCATTGTTGTTTTTCTATTGTAAAAGTAGGTTCCCATTGCACCTAGAAAAACGAGGTGCACTATACAACCCATTTTTGTAACTTACCAAACAAAATCCCTTCATTCGTTTCCAAAAGGAATTATTGGACAAAGACATAAACAATGTAATTCCTAAAAAGAGCAAATGTTCACATCCAAAAGAAAATGCTACAGGATGTAATACAACAACACACATAATATCCTCATGAAAACATGCATTAATACCCACCCAATATACCTACCACAACATCCAAATTATTGCTCGAAAGTTGTAGGTAAAAGTTTTAGGGAAATTTCTAAGAGACAACAATAATGTGACAATTTAGTTGAGATGAAACATAGCGTCAAATACTTCCATGTATGAACCACTTTGCATTGGGGTTCATGCTTGTCATCATGCTTCTATAGGTCCTAAGAAATTTTATTCGTTATGGGGAAACTCCTATCAACCTTGTCATCATGATATTTGTACATGCATTTTGATGCAGGAACATCGCTATCACATCAAGAAAAGCAGACATGGAAGCGAATTCAACACTTCAATGCATTGAAAGATCCAAACCGACTCTTAAACAACTTGGTAGCGGCGTGGAGATCTTTTTGAATCTCTTGTTAATTAATTAGTTGTATGTAAAGTCGGGCCACCATTTTGAATTGACGGATTATTGTAAATCCTTACACGACTGTAATATATTACAGGTGTAGGATATTAGCCCGTATGAGTCATTAGGTTGCATTAAGTAATCCGAGTAGGTAACTGCTGGAGTAGAAGGTGATAGAATTTAGATATGAGGAAGAAGAGTGAGAAAGATCTAGGTCCTTAGCTAAGTTTTATAATTATAATGAATGTAAGAGATAGAGGTGTAACCATGTGTTTTTTGGAATGAATAGAACAGAGGAAGTTGATCCAATTGTACAATGTTGATATTGTTTACAAGTTTACTGTTGTTATGAATTTTGTGGGTGTATAATGTTCATGGTGAATGGATGAACTTATGAGGAATTGAATAAGTTTCAATTGTTTCTTTTCTGTAAGTTATGCAAGGAGTGTGTATTGAACGCAAGGAGTGTGTGTGAGAGAGTCTTGTTCGACTTGAAGCTCAGAAGAGATAGCATGAAACTTTTGTATGCAGAGTGTGCATGTTAAGTGCAAGGAGTGCATATGCGAAGTCTTTGACTTGGATAAATAACTTAGGTTTTTCTCATGAGAAAGTGCAGAGGTGAGTTGCAAGGAGTGCACAGGACCAGAAATCGACTAAGTGTCGAAGAAATCCTTCAAAAGAAGAATTTGCAGAAGTTGGACAAGATAAAGGGTTAAGATCTATCCAAGAGGAGCCGAAGGAAACAAGGACCACTGATTTAAGGATGGATACGCGTCAACAGATCATAAGATTCGGGTAAATTGCAATTAGGTTTCAATTGAGAATTGAGACTATCGAAACCTGGAGACCCGAAGTAAATTTGGACCGTCAGATCCAGAGGGACGCGTGGCGACAGATCACGAACTTCGGATAATAATACTCTGGTAATTTGAGAATTGAAATCTTCAAACCCCGAAGGTTCGAAGTAAATTATAATCATCGATTTGAGGAGGAAAAATTTCAATAGATATTTTATTTCGGGAGATAACCATTGTGGAGAAAGCAGAAGTTGAGATTTGAAACTACCGAAGTCCAAATCACGAAATAAATCATAAATAAGGGTTAAATATGATCCGTAGATTTGGAAAGGACAGATCTGAACCATCAATTTAGAAGCACCGTCGAGATTGTGAGATCAATGATTACGAAGGATTGTGGGGATGGAAAATACTTGGATGTTAAAAATTTGATAGCGGGCCGCAATAGAAACCATGGTATTGCAAATTGGACGCGTGGCGTTTGGTAGTGAATTGCGCGGAGAAAAGTGGGTTGATCCCAAACCACTTTCGACCACGCCCGAAATCGTGTGTGGACATAGCCCGAATCCATATGCGAGAAGGAGCTAACGGAGGAGGAGCTAGCGCCTGAACACTAATTTCCCAGTAGTGCGAAGGGAGAGGTTGTGAGTGTCATAAAACTTGCACCGAAGGACTAAAGAGACTTGTGGTTATTTACAAGCAAGACCATTAAGGTTTTAGAGAGCTAATTCAGCTCTGAGAATTAAAGATCCTTGACTGGGAGGTCGCACTGCTCAAGGAGAAGGGGGGTTGGCATCAAGTGGTATCAAAGACTGAAAAAGTTCGAAGTTGTATTCTGCGTATTAAAAAAAAAATAGTTGAAATAATGCCGCCAAGGATTCGTGTAGATCCACCTATAGAAAATCGTGCTGTGGGAAGATAAATGAGAGAGCTTCATGCAAGGTTGGAAGCGATGGAAGCAATGCAAAGAAGAACACCTGCCACTAAAGACGTCAGTGATGCAGAAAGTTAAGAAATAGAAGTTGAAGAAGCTATAGGAGAAGATGCAGTTGAAGAACGCTTATTGAAAGCTGTTGTGAAGTTGGGAGCTAGAGAAAAGATGGATGTCTCAATGTATGAAGGTAATTTGGATGCCGAAGAGCTATCGGATTGGATAAGGTCCATGGATAAGTATTTCGACTATGAATATGTCGATGAAGGAAAGAAGGTGAGACATGTTGTCACCAGATCAAAGGGACTGCAACACTGTGGTGGGATGAATTGCAGGTAGAGAGAAAGAGCAAAGGTAAACAAAATATAAAGAATTGGGACAGGATGGTAGCCAAACTGAAGGCTAAATTCATACCTAAGGATTACTAGATAAACCTGTTCAGAAAGTTGCAGAACCTAAGACAGAGGGGTATAACAGTGAAAGAATATAATGAAGAATTCTATAGACTGAATATTAGGATTGTACGAAGAGAGAAGTATGATGAAAAAGTTGCCAGGTATATAAATGGCTTGAGGTATGAAATTCATGATGAGATCAACATGATGACTGTGAGGACAGTGGAAGATCCTTATCAGATTGCACTGAAGGCAGAAGAAAAGTTGGCCAGAAACCAGAGTCAACGAAGCAAAAACAAAGGCTCAAATAGAGGTAAGGGAATTGTTTATGATAAGACACTGAAAACCAAGGATGAGATTGAGAAATCATATGGTCACTTTGAAAGAGGAGGAGGTTTTTGAAGAAGACCGTTTGGTGGGAGAAATTATTTTCCTCGAGGAAGAGGAAGAGGTAGAGGAGGTGGAGTTAAATGTTATGCCTGTGGAAAGATAGGACACATGTCTTGGGAATTCCCTGAGAGGAAGAAAGAAGGAGGAGGAGAATCACACATTTCTGAAGCTCAGAAGAATGTGGAAGCAGAAGTAGTAGAAGGAGGACATAACCTTATGATGAGGAAAGTTCTTTTAAATCTAGAGAAGGAAATATAAGGCTCAATTCAACGAACGAGGTTGTTCAGGACTTCTTGTAAAACAAAAGACAAAGTTTGTAAGATGATTATAGACAATGGGAGCACTGATAATTTAGTCTCTACAAAAATGGTGGAGAAACTGGAGCTGGAGAAAACTGCACACCCAAGTCCATATAAAGTTTTGTGGTTGCAGAAAGGACATCAAGTAATGGTAAGTCAACAATGAAAAGTTGAATTTAAAATACGAGGCTATAAAGATGATATTCTGTGTGATGTAATTCCTATGGATGTTTGTCATATTTTTTTTGGGGAGACCATGGTAGTTTGATAGGAATGTCATTCATGATGGGAGGAAAAATACTTATACTCTGGAAAAAAATGGTAGAACCCACATGTTATTGCCAATATAGGAGGATAAATAAAAGGAAGAAGCCAGCACAAGAATACTTCTCACGAGTGGGAAGGAACTCTTGAAGGAAATCAAGAAAGATCAAGAAATGAAATTTGTTGTAGTAAGGAACCCGAGAGTTATCCTTACCAATACTTCTATGGATGATTTACCTGAAGAAATCCAGGAATTGTAAGAGAATTTTGCTGACATAGTAGTGGATGCGTTGCCTCACTCATTACCACCCATTAGGAGTATTAGCCACCATATTGACTTGATTCCAGAAGCCAGTTTTCCAAATAAAGCATCATAAGGTTGACACCTAGAGAGAATGAAGAAGTTAAGAATCAAGTTCAGGAGTTGTTGGATAAAGGTTTAGTCAGGGAAAGTCTAAGCCCATGTGCAATACCAACTGTGTTAAGTCCAAAGAAATATGGGGGATTGAGAATGTGTACAGATTCCATAGCCATCAACAAGATTACCATCAAGCATAGATTTCCTTTACCCAGGATGGATGATTTGATGGATTGTTTGAATGGTGCAAGTTATTTTTCAAAATTAGACTTGAAGAGTGGATATCATCAGATAAGAATGAGAGAGGGAGATGAATGGAAGACAACATTCAAGACAAATGAAGGTTTGTTTGAATGGCTAGTCATGCCATTTGGATTGACAAATGCTCCAAGAACATTTATGAGGTTGATGAATGAAGTACTGAAAGAATTCATAGGTAAATTTGTCATTGTATATTTGGATGATATATTATTTTTCAACAAAACAGAGGAAGAACATTTAAAGCACTTGACATTAGTGATGAGGAGATTGCAACGAGAAAAGTTGTTAATAATTTTGAAGAAAAGTTCTTTTATGAAGACCGAACTCATATATTTGGGTTTTGTGATCTCTTCAAATGAATTGAAGATGGATCCAGAGAAGGTGAGAGCAATTAAAAAATGGTCGTCACCTAGGAGCATATTTGAGGTGAGAAGTTTCCATGGGTTAGCAAGTTTTTATAGAAAGTTTATCAGAAATTTTAGTGGTATATGTGCACCCATGATGCACACTGTTAAGAAGAAACACAAGTCTTTTAATTGGACAGAGGAGGTTGAGAAAAGCTTCAAAGTGTTGAAAAATAAGATAATAGAACAACCATTTTTGGTTTTACCTGATTTTGGAAAAAACATTTCAGGTGAGGTGTGATGCAAGTGGAATAGCCATTGGAGCAGTTTTGAGTCAAGATAATAGGCCAGTTGCTTATTTTAGTGAAAAGTTGAATGACACTAAGGAGAAATATTCTACATATCACAAGGAGTTTTATGCAGCGATTCAAGCTTTGAAGAAATGGAGACATTATTTAATTCCAAAAGAGTTTGTCTTATATAGTGATAATCAAGCTTTGCAATTTATTACTAGGAAAGAGAAGTTGAATCAGAGGCATGCTAAGTGGGTATAATTCATGCAGAATTTTACTTTTATCATTAAACATATTTCTGGAAGTGATAATAAAGTTGCAGATGCTTTGAATAGGAGGAGTTTGGTTGTACATGAATTTCAAGTGAAGACCTTAGGATTTGATAACCTTAAGGAAATGTATCAGGAAGATCCAGATTTTAAGGAGGCTTATGAAGCATATGGAAATCCTTTGTTGAGGGATAAAAACTCATGGGCAAAATATTTGATCTAGGATGGATTGTTGTTTAAAGGAAGCCAATTGTGCATACCAAGATTCTCAATGAGAGATAATTTATTGAAAGAAAAACATAGTGGAGGTTTAGCCAGACATTTTGGTCATGATAAAACATTTTCACAACCGAGTAGTTTGTATTATTGGCCAAGTATGAGCGAAGATGTGAAGAAATTTGTAGATCGATGTAGTATTTTCCAACATGCAAAAGGAAAGAGACAAAACAGTGGTATGTATCATCCATTGCCTATTCCAGAAAGGCCTTGGGATGCAATTAGTATGGATTTTGTATTGGGATTACCTAGAACCCAGAAGGGAAGTGATTCCATATTTTTTGTAGTCGATAGATTTTCTAAGATGTCACATTTCATACCATGCCAGAAGACAAATGATGCTACACACATAGCCAATGTGTTTTTTAGAGAAATTGTGAGATTACATGGACTGCCCAAAAGTATAGTCTCAGACAGGGACACTAAGTTTGTAGGACACTTTTGGAGGACTCTATGGAAGAGGCTGGGAACTAATTTATCTTTTAGTTCATCATATCACCCTCAGACAGATGGACATATTGAAGTGGTAAACAAGAGTCTAGGAATTTTGTTAAGGAGTTTAGTCATTGAACAAGGTCTTCAGTGGGATTAGTTTTCGGCACAGGCATAATTTGCATTTAACAATTCAGTTAATAGAAGCACTGGAAAAAGTCCATTTGAGATAGTATATGGAAGACAACCAAGAGGGATTGCAGAATTGAGAGAGTTGAAACAAGATGAATTTAGGAGCGTTGGAGCAGAAGATTTTTCTACAGAAATGCAAAGACTTCATGATCAAGTTAAGAAATAGATATAGGATAGTAATCAAAAGTATAAGGAAAGAGTTGATCAGAAAAGAAGGGAAGTTCAATTTGAAGTGGGAGATGAAGTTTTAGCTCATTTGAGAAAGGAGAGGTTTCCAAGAGGAACATATAATAAGTTGAAGATGAAGAATATAGGACCATGAAAGATCCTTAGAAAATTTGCAGCGAGTGCTTATGCGATTGAGTTGTCGGACAATGTTGGGATATCACCGATATTCAATGTTGCAAATTTGTATCATTATAACAGAGATGACGCAGGAGAATTAGATGATCAAGAAGAGATTCAGTGGGAAGAACAGATGTCCACAGTAGAAAAACCTCAGATGGAGAAAATATTGGAATAGAGAATTGGAAGGAAAACCAGAAGAAAGATACATCTTGAATATTTGGTAAAGTGTAAGGATCACCCCGTAGAAGATTCAAGTTGGGTAACTGGACCTGATATTTTGAAGCATGGCAAGACAGTGCGAGAGCTCATGGACAGGAGTCCATGAATATTTTGGCCAGAGGAGTATGATGTCGGAGCATCGCTATCACATCAAGAAAAGAAGACATGGAAGCAAAGTCAACACTTCAACACATTGAAAGAGCCAAACTGACTCTTAACTAGCTTGGTAGTGGTGTGGAGATCTTTTTGAATCTCTCGTTAATTAATTAGTTGTATGTAAAGTTGGGCCACCATTTTGAATTGACGTATTATTGTAAATCCTTACACGACTATAATATATTACATGTGTAGGATATTAGCCTGTATGAGTCATTAGGTTGCATTAATTAAGTTGAGTAGGTAACCGCTGGAGTAGAAGGTGATAGAATTTAGATAGGAGGAAGAAGAGAGAGAAAGCTCTGGGTCCTTAGATAAGTTTTCTAATTATAATGACTGTAAGAGATAGAGGTGTAACCATGTTTTTTTGGAATGAATAGAACAAAGGAAGTTGATCCAATTGTATAGTGTTGATACTGTTTACAAGTTTACTATTGTTATGAATTTTGTGGGTGTATGATGTTCATGGTGAATGGATGAACTTATGAAGAATTGAATAAGTTTCAATTGTTTCTCTTCTGTAAGTTATGCAAGGAGTGCATATTGAACGAAAGGAGTGTGCCTGAGAGAGTCTTGTTCGACTCGAAGCTCAGAAGAGATAGCGTGGAACTTTTGTATGCAAAGTGTGCATGTTAAGCACAAGGAGTGCGTATGCGAAGTCTTTGACTTGGAGAAATAACTCAGGTTTTTCTCATAAGAAAGTGCAGAGGTGAGTTGCAAGGAGTGCGCAGGACCAGAAATCGACTAAGTGTCGAAGAAATCCTTCAAAAGAAGAATTTTCGGAAGTTGGACAAGATAAAGGGTTAAGATCTATCCAAGAGGAGCCAAAGGAAACAAGGACCGTTAATTTAAGGAGGGATACATGTCAACAGATTGTAAGCTCTGGGTAAATTGCAATTGGGTTTCAATTGAGAATTGAGACTGCCGAAACCCGAAGACCTGAAGTAAATCTGGACCGACAGATCCAGAGGGACACGTGGCGATAGATCGCGAACTTCGGATAATAATACTCTGGGAAGTTGAGAATTGAAATCTCTGAACCCTAAAGGTTCGAAGTAAATTATAATCGTCGATTTGAGGAGGACAAATGTCAACAGATCTTTTATTTCAGGACATAGCCATTGTGGAGAAAGCAAGATTTGAGATTTGAAACTCTCGAAGTCCAAATAATGAAATAAATCACAGTCATTGATTTAGAAGGGTTAAATCTGATCTGTAGATTTGGAAAGGGAAGATATGAACCATCAGTTTAGAAGCACCGCCAAGATTGTGAGATCAACGGTTACGAAGGATTGCGGGCACTAAAAATACTCGGATGTTAAAAATTTGATAGCGGGCCACAATAGAAACCGTGGTATTGCAAATTGGACGCGTGGAGTTTGGTAGTGAATTGCGGGGAGAAAAGTGGGTTGATCCCAAACCACTTTCAACCGCGCCCGAAATCGTGTGTGGACATAGCCCAAGGTCATATGAGGGAAGGAGCTAACAGAGGAGGAGATAGCGCCTTAACACTAATCGCTCGGTAGTGTGGAGGGAGAGGTTGCGAGTGTCATAGAACTTCCACCGAAGGACTGAAGAGACCCATGGTTATTTACAAGCGAGACCATTAAGGTTTCAGAGAGCTAATTCAACTACGAGAATTGAAGATCCTTGATCGGGAGGTCGCGCTGCCCAAGGAGAAGGGGGGTTGGCATCACATTTGAGGCTCCACAGGTTATTATCGCTAATGTAGATGAACAATGTCTATGAATGGCTAAAAACTTGGATATGATGAATGTATTCTAGTGTCTAGGGATTCTCAATTATTAATGAAGAGGAGACCTGCATACAAAATGCCATGGGTAGAAACATAAATGCAACTTTTGATTGCGTTGGTTTTGCCAAAACCAAGTCTACAACTCTAAAGGCTACCTTTATTGGTGGTAAAGTATGTTGAGGAATCTCTTATAAAATTGTTTGTATCAATCAAGCCACCATGAGGTTGGTTATTCATCCTTTTCCTATGAGTAACAATTCTTGCCAAGTGATATGAATAAGCATGGACTATAACTTAACCAAAGATTGTCTTTCAATATCAAGAGTAACAACATGATCTTACCCTTGATTTGTGATCCTATATTACTTACATCCTCATTGGAATGTAGCTCAACAACTTGTCAAATTTATAACAATATATGCACAGGATCCTCGTTTTGCTAAGTACATCAAAATTTCCAGAACATTGTGTGAGGTGATAGAAGACTTTTCATTGTTTAGTTTTGCAACCTTAGATATACAAGACACAAAGTGTTGAGAATTTTGTTAAGATTATCACTAAATCCAATGGATATGTCTTCCATGCTATTGATAAAGCTTTAGAACATGGTAGAAACATTCTCGAGGTTAGAAGGCTTTGGAGCATTGTATATGGAAAGGAGTTTGAGGCCAAAAAAATGAAAATGAACAAGTAGCTTATGGTGACAAAGATATGGAAACCTCATTTAACATCATATCATAGATGCACGATGCAAATACCTTTCAAGAAGCTTGGAATGCATATAAGTCTATGTACAATACATTTAATCAAACCAAGGTTCTCTAGAGAAACCGATTATATAACTTGAAGATGCCAAATTATTATTCAAGCACATATATATCACTATACTCCAAGATATAATAGATCTATTTATTGTGTTGGGTGAAAAAAAAGAGCAAGGGGATATTGTCTCTATAGCCCTTAACAATTTGCTTTAGTACACGTGTTTGCAATAATTACAAATCAAATGCTCCAGATATATCTGAGGAGTTCAAAACCATGGTTGAGAAGTAAGACAAAAAAAAGTCTAAGGTTCTTTAGAAAAAGTGTGGGAAAGAATAAAAAATTAATTATTTATACAAGTATTGCAAAGCACAACGTATTTGCATGCATCTTACTTCCTCCAATGAATGCCTTGAAGTTTTTATAAGTAACAATGGATGAATCATTGAGAGTTATTGGGGAAGAATAAACTCTTATGAATGGATTGTAAGTTTTAAACCTGTTAAGTAAAGCAATGCATATAGATTCTTAAGAAAAACAGAATTTAATCAATGGCTCATACACAGAGTACATAGATATTTTATACCGGAAACACTCAACCGGGAAAACTTTTCTTATATTCATTATTGAATTTCACCATTCACCATACAATATATACAATGTTTTTAGGTATTCTGTAGATACCAAAACCCTAATCCCTTAATCCCGGATTAATTTAGTAAACCGCTAAAAATAGCAAAAACTGCCCAAAAACAAATTTCGGGGCGCTGCCCCGGGCTAACGCCCGGTGCCGAACGCTGCGCGTAACCAGAGGGGGGGGGGCATACCTGCCCCCCCCTGGGACCCCCCTAGGAAAGCGCCTAGTGCACACGACACAAAGAACACTACTACAGGGATCACCAGACGCAGTTGTCGAACCTGACGCGCCCACACACACACATGCAAAGAATATAACACATACCCAACATTCTCCCATTTGTTGTTTTATTTGCATCCAGGGGTCCAGGGGATTATATAGTCAACAATCCAGGGAAACAATGCCCATTGTTACTCTACACCAGGAGAAATTTTTTGTGCTCACGGACTCTGTCAATGAATCTGCAACATTCTTCAAAGTGTCAACCTTTTCCAGCAACACCTTCTTTTCCTCAACCATGTCTCTCACAAAGTGATATTGAACATCAATATGCTTTGTCTTCAAATGATAAGCTAGGTTCTTTGTGTTGGGGTCCTATAATTATAGGCGAATCGATTCTTCGACTGTTGATTTGGCGTTTCTCTCGTGATGACGAAGTCCTGGCTCAGGTGATTCCGCTTCCTCCCTCCATTCTTGTCGCTCAATCCCCCATCAACCTGTTTCCTCCTTCATCCACGCACTCCCTTGTCTTGTTGCCCCATTGAGTACGCATCTCCCATCTTCCTTCCATGAATAAATGGACTTAGGATAAACAAGAATAGCAATAAAGTTAGTATAGGTTAAAATTGATTAATAAACAACTAGTTTAATAATTGATTAATTATTAATTAAGTTAAAAAAATCTAGGTTAGTAATTAGTTAGTAACTAGGTTAGTTAAATTAAAACATACAAAACCAAAAAATTGAATAAAACAATTAAAAATAAAACATAAAAATATTTAAAAAACAAAACATATAAATAAAAACAAAATATTAAAAAACATTCAAAAAACATTAAAAANGATTAATAAACAACTAGTTTAATAATTGATTAATTATTAATTAAGTTAAAAAATCTAGGTTAGTAATTAGTTAGTAAATAGGTTAGTTAAATTAAAACATACAAAACCAAAAAATTGAATAAAACAATTAAAAATAAAACATAAAAATATTTAAAAAACAAAACATATAAATAAACACAAAATATTAAAAAACATTCAAAAAACAAAAAGTAATAAAATATATTAAAAATTAAAAAAATATATATATAATATAAAAAACAAACATTAAACAAAACAAATAAAACCAAAACCAAACATATTATAATAAACATATATTAAAAACAAAAACATAAAATAATACGTGACATATGACATAAACATATAATAAAATATCAATAAAACAAATAAAAACAAAATTCACATATCCTAAGTCTACCCATACACCTACCCCCTCACTTCACTCTCCACTCACCCCCA